>JALLPE010000491.1:0-17014 GCA_036940025.1 Conticribra weissflogii
TGATAATGTGAAAATCCTTTGTGACTGGTTTTGAAGAAAATTTGATAGTGTGACTGAAACTGCCACAAAAATTCAGAAGATAAATGTGTACATTTGCACTACTTGGATAATATCAACATTGCAAAAATTTCTAATTGTCAATACAATATTGCAAATATGTTGTTAGTTTTAATCCAAATTTACATGACCCTTCTTGATATTGCACTAAAATGTGTTCCAGTTGACTGTGTTTGGGTGCATTGATGGTTATTAATTTGTTAGCACCAAATTTGCCTTCCATTGCCACATCTGATGAAACTGTTTGGAGCAACAATGACAAATCATAAAAATATGAAAGATGATTATCAAAATAAATAAAGTAAATTTACAGTTTGCCTCATCCAATGGCAAATAAGGACCCCATCTGCACATTTGCTGGATCATCAAATCTGGTTTTTAAAGTATTTTAAAATATCATACCGCAACACTACCATCATCAAGGCACAAAGCACTTAATCATGGTTTAGAATTCATTCACCATCAACATTGATAAAAAGCATGAAAAATACCATCAATGATAAGAAAACGACATTGCAGTTATTTACAGTCTAGTGGAAGTATTTTTCCAATATTGACAAAGATAATCAATTGAAGTTCTATACTCTAGACATAAAATTACAGAATATACATTATTAGAATTTCATTGAAAATGCATGATCCATTTTCATTCATCACCATTGACTTAAATCAATTACACTTCTTTATTGGACTGGGTTTTATTCAACTGAGGTGTTGTATTGATTGTAAGGGTCCTTTCATTTTTATTCTGTATCAGTTTGTAGTCTCATGATCTTGTTGAACTAACACAAACAGAACTGCTAATAGTACTTTATTTCTCATACTTCCTGTTTTACATGAAACAAAGATCACCAAGTCAGATCCAGAGATCATGCCTGTACCCTGTACATGGACATCTAATACCAAACCAATTACCAATTATTAATGCAGTTCAAGATATCAAATTTAAGGTATGACTGTACTATCACATAAGTGCTGGTATCTTCAGTGCTAATTAAACAACTTTTAATAGCCCTAACAACATTATTGTTAATCTCACTCTCTATTAGATTTGCATACCTCCTGTCATGTTAAATGCCCTCAGTTGTCTTTACACAAATCTTACTTCCACATTGTAAGCCACATCTCCTTGTTAATGTTAACATTAACATTTACATGACAGAAAACAGAAAATGATGACCAAAATCTAATATAATGAAGTCTATCTGCTATTGGTACCCTGTATTTGATGAAATGACACTCAATATTCAGAACAATATCCAAAAATATTACTAGCTGCATTGCAATCATGACCCCATCAGGTCAGTCCATAATACTTTGATGGGATTGTAAGATCATGAGACTCTGATTGACCATATTCTACCATGTGCCCCATACACCAGCCCTGCTTTAGATATCATGAACAAATGAGTAATTTCAGTTTTGGAACTCAATCAAACATTAGCAAATGTTTGATATATGCCAACATGGCAAGTGACTGGAACAGGTGATAGCTAACTGTCACAGTGAACAGACAAATTGCAGTATGTTAATCCTACTTTGTCCCACAACTACACAAATGTGGATATGCAGAAAGGACCTTTTACTTTTATTGAAAAGATTGCAGAAATTCATCCTTTCCACAGCAGAGCCACAACATACTGAATGGATATGTTGAGTCAGCCACCAACTCAGGTAGTACTTGTGTGCAGCAATGTCCGGCACAACTACTTAAAGTATCATATTCTTATAAACAAAGACTCCAGGTCAGACAAGGGAATATGAGAGTTATCCCTGCAACATAGTAACCATGACCCCATTTCAATTCTGCTATGATGTTTATCAAACCTAATTCAAAATGTGTTTGCAATACTTCTACCCTACATTAATCACTCTTTCTAGTAACTGAAGGATAGCATGGCTAATAAAAGATATAAACCTTACAAAAGGTTCAGTTTGTGAAATGCAATATGATGCACTTCCTATTGTTGGAATCAGAGTGGGAATGCATTCATGCATTAACTTTTTTATGTAGTATAGGGTCATCCTATCCATTTTCATGCAGCCACAAGGAGTTTTTTACAAGTATCATTTTTGTTCATGGAATAAAGTTTACTTTTGAGTCAATTCCTATGTGATATCCATGAAGAGTTTGATAGTAAATGTAAAAAAATGTCTCAACCTGCATATGAAAGTTAAATAACCATGGTTTAGATGCCCCTTTCCAACACCCCAGTATCATCATCTTGATCATTTTTTAATGAAGAAATTAATACAACAATTATAAAATCACTCTCAAGAGTACATAAACTTATGATTATGCCTTGCATAAATGCTGTTATGGTGATGTGGGGCCACAAATTAGGTGATAATCGAGGATCTTAGTCACTTTATTTGAGACTTTTGCAATGACTGGAGAAATCTCTGGCACATTTCCTCTCCATGAAATTACCGCATATACACCTGTATTGACAAAAGCATTGCTCAGATCTTATTTGGAAAGTTTTGGATATGTTGTAGACATTTCACAATGTTGGCTTTATCAACAAGGACTCTGAAAATATCCAACACTTTACAATTCTAGTGAATTTTTGACCTCATTAGAATGAGAGGAGACTATCACTTATCATATATATGAAAAACTACAAACAGAGAAGTACATTTTCAACAGAGAGTTTGGCACTATTCAAGTTTTTCCAGATATGCTGCAGCATGTCCAATATCTATGTCCACCTCTTCAAATTTTGAATACTCTGGACATTGAACACTCCTAAACAATCTCTAGATGACTATCCCTTTGTTGGTTTAGCGAAAAGAGATGGCAAGTTGCTATGTTGCTATTTGATGGGTCATTGGTGTTATTGTTGATGACAAAAGACTGGGTTATTGGTGTCACTGTTGTTAAATCAATGACTGTGGAGGTTCTAGTATTAACCTATGCACCAATTAGGTAACAAACTCCTAATGACAATGTTGGCTGGTTTGTTTGGAGCTTCAAGATAGTGGTTTATACCTGTCTTGGCACAATTACTGAACTTGACAAGGTTTTGTGGCACAAACCAACCATGTGCTACAGTAAAAACCAGTTTACAAATAAACATCAATATGAAACTGTTTCTAATTTTCCATGTAGATTATTGTTTATTGTATATGTGGATCTAATACAGGTGAGTAATTTATCAATCTCTGGAATGACCCAATCTAGCTTTTGAACATAATAGCATGGTTAACATTGCTATTTCATGAAGTTGAAATTCATATTCAATGAAGTTTGCAAAATTACAGAAACATAGTGGTATTTTTTGTAACCAGATGTATTGCTTTGTACTGGCCTCTAACAACTAGTATAAAACCCCAGATTTGAGAATAACCAGTCCTAAAGAACAACAATAATATATTGAAAATGCAAAAATCATTTGTGCCTTGTTTTGAACACATCTTGTTGTAATATCTGAATTTGCTGTAAAAATATATAAGTATGTATGCATTTGAAGTACATTGATTGGGTAACTTTGATGTGAAAATTTTTCTAACTGTTTAAAATTTTGCTTATATGTTGTTGTTCTTGAGTGTAAATCTGAATGACATGTCTCACCAAGGGTTCTTGCCCCAGTATGATGTTGCTAGAAAATGGGCTCCAATTGGTATTATTTGGGTGTGAGTTGGTATATGTGATGACCCCAATCGTATCATTTGGATCAATTATTGTCCACAGTAATAATGGCAGATCATAAATAATTTGAAAGATTTTCATCACAATTCATATTGGAATAATAAACATTGAATCTTGCATCCATCAATGGCAAATAAGGACCAAATCTGCACATTGCTGGTTCTTTAGCCCTGAGTTCAATGGAAGCAATTAAGCTATGATTTAATGACTTCAAATTTTTGTTATTCAACAATCCTAATGTTAAGTCAAATGATCCATGAGACAAACTATTGGAATTCTTTAGAATATCATATCTCCTCCTAAGTCCTTCATCATAGCATTGCAAATTTCTATTTTCATCAACCCTGATGATGCTGAGAATAGTTTCCTATATTTTTAACCTGTAGTGCCTTTTATCTATATCTCTGAAGGAAATGAGAAGGTATTCCCTGCATATAAAGTGAAACTCAGTAACAAATCACTTCAAAAGCACCCACTCTAACTCCCATGGACAAGTAGTGATATATCCAGGGGTAATGGCCCAAATGAACTTATTAGAGAACATTTCACTGAAGGTCTTGTGTGATTCTGCCTTGAAAATTTGAATGCCACCCTAAAAATAGAAGCCAAAACACCAACAGTACATGCTGCAGATACTTTTGAAGCCAAACAAGAACATAAAATGATGATTTTGTAGTATTTGAGGTAAAATTACCTTGATAACTGTCATCCAAGTACTTTTCACCAACTTAGTAGCTTTTTAACCTACTGCAACTCCTCCTGGGATCAGATTTGATTCTATATAATACTGTCTTTGCTACCTCAATGCAACTGCTGCTATTGTGCTCACAATTATCATGTACGTCAATCAACACAATCTACTAGTTAGAACATACCAACTGCACTACACACATGAAATCAACTGGTGCTTAGAGTACTTATCAAAGAAAGTTGATGCAAATATTCAAAATTCTTACTAATTAATATCTAGACACTATCATAATCATTGTAATTTGATCATTGTAGAGGACTTGATTGGAGACCACTATTGATTGAATCAATGTCATGATTGACAAGCTGGAATTGATTGAAGCTCTTATCACAATGTCCACCAAGATGAATAAGTCCATGAAAACCATCAAAGTAAAATATGATGAGAATATCAAAATAAATCAATGAGTAATAACAATAATAGGCACATTAGTAATTAAAGGAAGACACTTACAATAAATGATTGTAACAGGTACAAAGCTGACAGTAACCTAGTGAAGACTGCAAAGCAGATGGTAGATAAGAAAAACTACATTCAAATCCTAGATGAACAGGAAAAGAAACAGGAGGAAGTATAAGTAATCCAACTGTATCAAGTATAATAAGCCTGGTTGACTCACTGGGTCTGAGGAACATGGTCTAATGTGGAATTGTATTAGTAAACAAGCTAAGAACAAGATTACTTCATATGATGTGCATGATAAATCTATTACTAGTTCAGGCAAAGCTTCTCAACCAACTACAATAAGGCAATCATAGACATACCAAACTTCCCAAGTAAAAGAAAATGCATTTAGTCAATAAGAAATGAAATCAGTACCAAGAAATCCAAAACTTGAAAGTGGTTTGGATGGTCGCATAGTATTTGAAGGTTATGATCTACATAACCACTGAACTAAAGTTCAAACAAGAAGCAACTACATTACATGCTGGTACAGTCATCTTTAAGATCCCCAACATGACTCATGTTGGCATAGTATTTCCTGAACATAATACAAATTTGTTAGTAAATGTACATCTAGATATACACAAAAAAGTACCTTCCAACTCCAGTTTAATGTAGTACAATATAATTATAGGCACCTAAAGTATTTAAAATTTCATACATGATGAAGTGGGATGATATTGAATTGAGTATTATGATAAAATCTATCATGTTTGTTTCATGATTTGAGTAGAATAAGTGCCATTGACCATAAAGTATAGACAATAACTTAAAATTCTAGATGCTAAGTACAAAAATCTGATGTATAACATGTAGAATCTTGGTAAATACTCATACTGACTACTTGATAGGTGGATGTACCAAACCTGCTTACTAAGAATGCAAAACTGTCCTCTGCCCAATGATACAATTGGTCTATGGGATATGAAATCAATACACCTCAAACTAATGAGAGAGATTCTCTTTTCTATGTTTAATACTATCTTTTACCTTGAGTACAACCTGAAACCTTCGAGAAGGAGATAAACAGGCTTGAGTATATTGGGCTACTAAAGAAAACAACACAAAGGGGCTAATTGGGAGATTATTCACTAATCATAACAAAAAAGATGGATTTATATAATTCATTATTGATTTTTAAAAACTCAATCAGAATTGACATGAAACCTTGCCCCTGCCAAATACCACTGAAATACCAAAAAATCTAAAAGGATTTATTTATGCTACAGCACTAGATTACACATCACAATTTCGGTTATTTAATAAAAACACTTCATCAAAAGTCACAAAAAACATGTTGTACTGTGCTAGTGTAGGTGGTCATTACAAGAACTTTCTTGGAGGAGACAGATGTTCTTTGATTAGCAGCAGGATACAATAGTTCTCAAATGTCAACTGGCTCTATCACAACCAAAATTGCTGGTGGGCATAAACATAGAAAGTCACAAGTTGTGTAAAGAGAGAAGGTTTTGGAAAATGAAAATAACCAGCTTGAGTCTCTTGCCAACACATTTTTGCAAAATATATCACTGAACAAAGCTGATTCCACAATTACCTCTCTTCTCTTCAGTTGATCAAAGTTTGTAGCTTGGGCTATAGATAAGTAATTTTGGTGAACAAAGGCAAAATTTTAAAAACAAAACAAATATGAACAATTTCGGATGCTTTTTAGATGTGAAACCAGAAGTGCTTTCAGCACTTTACAGTGACCCTTCTTACACAACCCATCAATCAACTGTAATTACTGATGATTGTCCTTGATTGGCTAAAGGGTTATACCAAATGCATTTGTCTATCAGGATGAAAAAATCCACTGAAAGCATAACAGTACACAAAAAGAATTCAACAATTGAATCCTGAAATGGTTGTCTTTGGTGGATAAGATGAGTGAAAAATTTTTCCTTTCACTCTTGATGGTGTGAACTTTAGAGTCCAAGAAATTAAGCAAGTATCCAAGCTTTAATTGATATTGCTGCAAAAGCCACAGTTCTGAATTGAGTTAAAAGTTTGTGTTGTGCTCCTCTCAAACATAATTGTTTGGATTCATGGTGATTGTAGTCCTGCGGGAGAAAGATGGGACTTGACATTTTCCAGAGGAGGAAGAGTAGGTCAGAGCCAAAACAAGTGGTATCAGGATGCCTTGTTCATTCACATCCCTGAGGAAAAATAACATTTGGGGATTCAATACATACTGAAAAGCCAACTTAGGTTGAAACAACTTGGTCTGACCATTCAAGGGAAGTGACAACTTTTTCAATGCATATCTTGAGGAGTATATTTGAATTCAATGATTGAAGATTTCAAATATGTGGATAATTATTCTTGTCATGACCTTAACTTCCACAATCATATTCCAAGAGCATTTATGTGTTTGTTCAATATGATATGGAAAATGGAAATCCTCTACTTGAGATACAGGTAGCTTTATGTTTTCATAAATTAGGATTGTTATTTTTAAAGTATTATATTTTTCATCCTTCATGCATATGTTCATGTCCCCATCTCATGTAGCTTGTGTACCAGTTCAATTGAATTCTTTGTCAGGCCCTTCTCATTTGTTGACAAAAGTTGATGCTTTAGAAAAAATCAACCACCTGCACCAGAAATTCAAGACAAGAAAAATGCTCATACAAAGTCAAGGCAAACAGCCTTTCACATAAGTCTGAAAAACGTTAATACCATGAAATCATGATTTTGAGATGACAGGATGCATCATCATAAGACCACCCCATCTTTAAATCAAGGTATAGATAGTTAAATTAGTTGCAAACAAAAATGAATTAGATTTGCAATATGTCATTGATAAAATCATTTAATTTTTTATTTTTTGTTTATTGGTCATGCTTTCAAAATTTTTGCATATGCCACAATTTATCAAAATCATGTAGTTTGTGTATGGGTGATAGCTTAATCAAAAACCCAGGAGCAACTGACTGTCATTCAACATTTTAGAAAATTGTTTAGAGGTGATGTCCCCAATGATAATTGGTTGCTTTGCATTCTATATTGCAAAATGGATCTACTTGATCACTGCCACAAAAGGGAAAAATTAGAAACAAATACAAAAAATAAAATAAATGAAACAGATTGTACCAATCTATTGCCATTTGACTGGACCATCATTCAACAGGAGCTAATTTTTTCAAATTTTTGTTGTTACATTCATCAGTTTGCTAAATATCACAGCAAAATTTCCACCAAAAAATCCTGACAGAGTATCCTATCAAATCTGTTGCTGATCGCCTTCAAGGAGGTGCTTGAATGACACAAGACCCCTCTCTTCTCTCCAGTTATTATTAGTTTTGTAGCATTTATATTGAAAGTTTGTGGGCCCCATGTGATTGGGATAGACACTGTTGATACTCTGCATTTCGGAAATCCTTCAGGCTTGTAGCTGATGGACCATTTGCTCAAGGGAGCTGCTGAGCAACCTCCTACCCAACCAAGACCAATACTCTTGTGCCCTTTTTTCATAGTCAAAAAAGTTGCCCCCCTCAGCCAACACTAGTCTGGTCAAAGTGGTTACTCCTTTACTTAATTGACATCAATTTTTCTATGGGGGGTGTAGAGTAGTGAAAAAATATTATCTACACAAAAACATCATATTTTTGCTGATGTTTTTGATATTAACTAATATATTCTAGTTTTTAATTTTTAATTTTTAATTTTTAATTTTAATTTTTTTATTTTTACTGCTTCTGCTTTATCCATTAGAGGGGGAATATGTGGGATACTGAGCCATTGGCCATGTACCATGGTCTTGTCAGCAGGTCTTGTCAGCAGGTCTTGTCTGCTTTTGAGAAAGGAGAACAAGCCAATGAGGAACAACACAAGACCAAACTGGTGCCACTGCAATGTCTTGTTAAGCATTTACTATGACAGCCCGAAAGTATTGTAAATTTTTGGCTTTGAAATAGATGTATAAATTCAAGTGATGGATGAAATTGCAAATGTTTCAAAAATAAAAAATCTTGCAAGCTCAAGTGTAATGTGCCCAGGGCACAAAGATGAAAAATGTCATTGAATGTCACACTTTTTGTGATTCCAACAGTAAAACCAGATTATTGCATCATTATGACATCATTATGTCAATATTTCCTGCCAAGTCTTCTGCTCAATTCAATTTTCTAAAAAAGCAGAAAAAATCAATGACACAGCTCAAATCATAAGTCATGATTGCATACTGGTACTAAGCCTTCACCAGATTGTTACTACTCTACATAGAAGGCAATTCAGATTTCGATAAGAGGAAGGATTTGGTAGAGTCATATGCAGTCAAGGAAGCCCAGAGCGACAAATAATTTTTGCACCAAAGAAGACTCTTCTTGAGTGAGAGAACAAAAAAATAATAAACGTATCTCTTGAGTAACATATTCAATTTTGATGAAACAGCCTTCTAGGAATTAGTATCGTACCTAATCAAAACCCTGTGCACTTTTGAATTTTTTTTGAAATCTTAACTTTATGTCTCATGGCGCCAACGTTGCTCGCTCGCTTACACTGATACCCTGAGGTAACTAGGTAGGTACAATACTCCTGTTATATATTATTTTTGAAACAGTAATCGGCTTTCCTCTCCCCTTTGCCCGTCGCCCAGGGATTGCCCCCGCTTAATCTCTTAATAGAACTAACGCCCTAAACAGAACAGGAGCGCGCTACTTTCAGCAACAAATTCATTTACACCATGGCACCACCGACGCCGTCGAGATCTAACACCATGGCGCCGTCGACGCCATTTAGAACATCCCCATCGTCACCAGGGGGGTCGGCCATTCAAGTGGTCGTCCGCCTCCGCCCGATGAATGAAAGTGAAAAGAAGCATGGGACACTCCCCGTCGTGACAGCTAAGACACAGGAGAAGTCAGTGACGGTAATCAAGGGAAAAGGGCCGAGGCAGATAAAATCTTCATATACATTTGATAATGTTTTCACTGCCTTTTCGACCCAGGAAGAAGTTTTTGAAGCGACAGTGAAACCAGTAATCAGGTGAGAGGTATTCTGTTATTCAATTAAAAATAATTCACTTTTTCTCTTTTCGCATATTCGGCCGCTGATAATAATATCCGCCTGCAGTGATGTGATGAGAGGATTTGAAAGTACAGTCTTTGCCTATGGTCAGACGGGTAAGTACAATACAATATGACACCTCATACCTCATGTTTGATCCTGCATTCACCCTCGCATTGCATTTCACTTTTAAAATTGCTAGGAACTGGTAAAACGCACACGATGGAGGGATCGTTGTCGAGCCCGGAGCTCTACGGTGTTATACCCAGGTCTGCGCAGGTAATTACAAAATGTTGCAACGTCGTTTCCATTAGCCTAGTTTGATTTCTCACACTTAAACGTGATTCAAATTATCTCGGAAGGCCATCTTTGAACACCTCAAACAACCTCAGTACAAAGATCAGGTCGTCACCTGCTCCTACCTTGAGATATACAATGAAGAGTTAAGGGACTTGCTTGACGATGGATCAACCAAAATGAATGACAAACAAAGCAAGTTGGAAATTATGGAGGGAAAAAATGGAACATTCTGCAGGTAGAGATTTTTTTTGTTTTTTGCGGAATCCTACCATTTGCGCCTCACGTATTACATGGATTTTGTAAATATTCTCTTAAAGGAACCTCACGGAAAGAGAAGTTAAGACTGCGGAAGATGTCCTTATTCTCATGCAAAAAGCACAGCAACAGCGCATTGTCGGAGAAACTAAAATGAATAAATCTTCTTCCCGTTCCCACTGTCTCTTCACTATTCAAGTCCACGGGAAAATTACTCTTCTTAATGGGGAGGGTGACATGGAGTTCTTCGGAAAGCTGCACATGGTAGACCTGGCTGGTTCCGAGTGTGCAAAAAGTGCAGGAAACGAAAAAGGAGCACCGGTAAGTGTAATCGCGCAATGTAACGCTGTTCTTGAAAGTTTTTAACACTTTCATCATATCTCACAAAGTGGTTGATGACTATTATAGAATGAAGTGGCACGCGAAAGAGAAAGGATGAATATTAATCGGTCGTTACTGACATTGGGTCGAGTGATTTCAATATTGAAGGAAAGAAGTGAAAACAAGAACACAAATGCGCGAATTCCATACCGGTGAGTAATATCTACCGTCATCGTTGTGGTGCGGTCAATCTTGAACTCTACCGCATTCCTTACGTCATATTCGAATTCTTTTTGAACCCGACATGGCACACAGCGACTCTAAACTCACAAGGATTCTGCAAGAATCGCTTGGTGGTAGATGCAAAACGGTCATTGTAGCGACATTATCCCCATCCATCACAGCTATCGAGGAGTCAATTTCAACTTTGAACTATGCTCAATCTGCCAACGGAATAGTGAACAAACCAGTGTCCTCATCACTTCTTTCCGTCGGTGTCGGAGATAGTGGCTTCAGCATTGAACGGCCCAAGGAAGGTTCTTCTGTTGAGAGTTGGCAAGAAATGGAAATGAGGTTACAGTACATGCAGGCCCAAGTGGAGGAGGCACAGGCAGCTCTAGCACGTAAACATCTTCAGCAACAGGAGCTACAGGAGAGGGCAGACAAATCCGATGCAGATTTGCTTGAGAGCCAGCAAAAACTCTTCAATGCTAACTTGGAAATCAATTCCTTAAAGGAGGCGGTAGCAGCAGAGACTCAAAAAAGGAAAGAAACCGAGTCAGAGTTGCTTCGTACTCAAACGGAGCTAAAGAGGTCATCTTTGATATTGAAAGCTACACAAGCAACTGAAGTTGCCTTAACCACAGAAGCGCAATCTCTCATTGGGACGCTTGAAACCCTGATCGCCGATCGAAATGAAATGCATGCACTAGTAGTCTCCCAGCGTGAGATAGAATCAAAGCGGAGAAAAGCAACACTGAAATTCCAACAATCTGCACTTGATGTTTTAAGTAATATCGAATCGGCATTTGCAGGCCTTCGTTCCAACATCGATGCTCATCAATCGATCGTAATCGACTCGGCGACATTAACGTACAAATTGGGGCGTCAGTCGATCTCCGAGTTTCAAGAACTTCTGGAGGAAGTAGCAAGGAATGTTGATAGCGCGACAGATTCAATTAAATCACAACTCACTGGAGAAACCAGTATTCATTCCATAGTAGAAACGGAGTCAAGAGTAGTTTTGGATGGTTTGGCTTCTGCGAACTCCACATTCTCAGCGGGAGAGAAGGATTGGAAAATTTGTCAAGAATCAAAACGTACGAGACTTGCTGAATGCGCAAAGGCTCTCAATGAACGTTCATCTTCAATTGAATTGGCGTCCACCCGCACTCTTCAATCCTTCGAAGAGAGCATTGATAAATCCAAGAAAACGATCTTGACTATGGTCGAGAATGTCAAAAACTCGCTTTCAAAACTCTCAAACGCTAAGGAAGAAATAAGAGCTAGTATGGATCTTGAAATCAAACGATGGAAGGATCAATCACTCGAGTTCTCAGAGAATATCCGCGACAACGCTGCAAGCAATTGCGATTCCCTAGGAAGATCAGTTGAGGAGTTTCAGAGAGAAATGTGCCACTATGATGATGTATCTAAGTCTTTGGAGAATCAGCGGTCTTTCCTTGATGAATCTGGGTCAACGCATGTGAAGTCGATTGACGAGCAGAGCCGTAACCTGAGTACCCATCGCGAGAAGTTGCGCGAATGCCACAACGTTCAAGTGAAGCTTCGGAACGAGGTGATGGAATCAATCATGTCAGGGGTACAACATCTAATTTCGAATGAGATTGAGAAACTCGCGGTAGCACAATCTCAACACTTCAAAGTACTTGATCAAGATGGATTAGACCTTGCTGCTAGCAACGAAAAAGTAATTCAATCAGCGAAACAAGTCATATCAAAGATTGAGTCGACGAACTACCAATTGTCAGAAAAGACATCACTGTTACGTAGCAATGATGTCAAGGCCAGTGAAGCAATGGCTACAACCAAGAAAGCATTGGAGGAAGTCGTCGCTACGTCGAAGTCACACTACCAGTTGACTGAAGACTTTTGTTCGTGTAGTCTCGGCCTACTTACTAATATGAAGCGACTAGACAAAGGCAGTGTCGAAATATCTGAAAAGATTGCTCGTGAAGGAAAAAGATGTTTGAACTCACTTGATGATGGAGTTTTGAATCCAACTCGCGAACAACTGAAAGCGATTACAATGTCCAGTGTCGATGCACTTTCATATGTGACAGGTGATATGATTGGCAATGAATTTAAGGAAATCGAGAAAGAGTCTAAAAACAGGGAAGTAGTCGCAGGTGAATTGACGGATAAGCTGCAGAGGACCACTGCGAAGATATCAGGTATGATGAATGAAGTCCTCGCGAAAGCACAGTCTCAGAGTGAGGCTGCTGGGAAACTATGCAGCAATATTTCATCTGTCCAGGATATCCATAAGACCAAGACTGTGCCGTATTACAACGCCGAATTGGACGCAGGAAAAGACAAAATCACGTCATCAGTAATTGAAATGGTTGACTCATCGTCCCGCAGAATAGTGGAAGGCGAGTCGAAGGGATATATTTTGAGGCAGGATATTGACGACTTCGCCACGAAGAAAATGCTTTGTCTCGACCCGGTGGCACCTGCCCCGACTGCAAAAGAATGCAAATTCTCAAATCAACTATCTTCCACCCCCGCCGAAAACGACATTCTTGTTGGGCACGACTTCTCGTTTAGTTCTCCTGAATGTGGCGAGTCGTCTCTACCATCTATGGTTGCTTGCACTGCTGGTGAGTCGCCTGATGACGATATGTCTCAGGAAGAGGACAATCGAAGTCGGAAGAGTTCGACAAGTCAAACCTCAATCCTGTCTCCTGCAAGCAAGAAGAGTTCTTGCCCTTCACCTGGATTGAAACAAAGAGATCTCAACGTGCACCAGACAGAATCTACTCTAGCACACAAGCCGCATAAACACAATCGTCCGCAAAAAGGATTGTTGACAAATAATAGGAAGAATAAAGCACCATCAGGTATTGCACCATCAGCGGTGAGGAAAAAGATGAAAAGGTAGCTTTATCATTCATGGAACAAGATATCTGGATAGCATAGAATGCGTAATCATTACTGTTTATAGTAATCCGTTAAGTTGAGTATTTTATTTGGTCCTCTATTCAGAATTGAACTCCTCGTAAAGGTCTACAGCTCCTCATCCATTCAAATGGTACCAGATTACACGAAAAGTGATTGTCTATCTTCAAAGCCTATGCCTCTTAAGGGCAAATTTCCTTCATGGTTAGTTACTACGATTCAACCTGAAATTTAAAATATGTTGTGGTGATAATGAATTTTATCAAACAAGCAATTGGAGCCTATCAAGTCTGTCAAGAGGAGAAAACCCGAGAAATATCTGCTAATTTAGTGTATATATTGTGTGACTTCTAGGTTTTGCGAGCAATCTAGAAACCAGATAATGTTCCACTGTGTACATGAATTAGATACGAAAAAATTCCTTTAATTTTACAAAGATTAATAATCCTTTAATTGCCTATTTATTTGTTTATTTTCTTTGTTGTCATAGATTGAATGACAGGAACCTGGTAACCAGAGGAGCTCTATCAGCTCAAAAATCAATGGGCCCAAAAAGCTTGTTGCTTGTTGGGTGTTGCAAGTATTTTCTGTTTTGACAAGTATATTGTGTTTGCTGTGGTATCATTGTTCTTTTCTTGTCTTTTCAAGCACATTGACTATTTATTTCTTTGTTATTCCTGCAAAGAACATAAAAACATTATTGCCTTTGATCTCATCCCAGTGATATGGAAATTTCATCCATTTGAGAATGTAAAAACCCCTCTTGTGTTAATGACTTTAGAGCAAATTGAACATGATGCCAGCTGTTGCCATCACATCTACAATATTCCGCTTTTGCATATAATTCTGGCCTTTTGTCAAATCATAAACCCCAAATGAAACTACAAGATGTCCAAGCAAATTAGGCAGCTAAAGTATCAGATTGTGTCATTATCATCTAGTTTGTGGCAAAGATGATATAGAATTTGCGATGACAAGTGATGACCTACACACACCAATTGCTGGAAGATTTTCTATGTTGTCCATTGGGATGGCCATGTTAGAAAATTCCAATGTTTTGAACATTTGCATACATTAGATAAAAATTGCAATTTGTCAATAACCATCATAACTTTTGATTCATCTTAGATGGTAATGGCCTGGCCAGACCTTATGAAAAATTGAGGACACATTTGCAGGTATAGGACATGTCCAGGACAAGTCCTTAAAATGTCCCAGGACATTTTCTTGAAAATATTCCTGGGCCCAAAGTCATTTGAGGATGCATGTCATGTGTTCTTACAATTGGAGGATATATTTCAAAGTCAAATGAAACATAGAAGAACTCTAAAATAAACAATAAACTCAAGTTATATTTGAAATCTACTTCACAAGATGCATCTAAAATGCAATTAACATGATGTATTAATGAAATTTAATTTTTTTGTCTTAGTCTCCTCATCATTACCCCAGATCAGCATAGGATGCATCACCCTAACAAGTTACACACAAGTCAGAAATCATTACATTTAGTGAATTAGTGATTATTGCCATAGGAGAGAATGGAAGAAAATACAGCAGTAGCAACACAACAGCAACAACTTTGTCTTTGCCACCAACAATCACCACTTCACCAATGACAACACCTCTTAATCCCTCATTTCACACACACCATCAACATCTAATACTCCCAAGCTTGTTGTTGCCAATTCGATGCTAGCATTGTCTGTTACTTCTCCACATTCAGCTCCAAAACCACATCTAGCCAGTCCAAATACCATTCAAAAATGGCAGAAACACATTCCACAATGCTTATTGCATGCATGACCCTTTGGCCCTCTACCAGTCCATTTCTTGAAAAATACCAGAAAGATGGTCAATCTCAGAGAGAATACCTTGGGATAGATGTTTGACACAGCTAACATCCATACTGGGAAGAGGGGTGGTGCAGGGAGCATACAGGAAGTTGGGTCTTTGATTGATACTGTAGATATCAGTTGCCCATCTGGGTTTCAACACAAAAGAAGGCATTTAAATTTTGTTACAATGAAATTAACATAACATAGCATATTTCTGCTTATTTTATTATTCTAGATCTTGTTCCCACATGTTCTGGAATATAATCTGAACAAAAGCATTTGACACATAGTAGGATTGACTTATTACAGAGTAGAAATTCATGATAGAAAATACTGTGTCATTTTTACATTGAAAATGATTGACAAAAAAGGAAACGTAGACATCATCAGCAATTTTGTTGATCAATTTTGCGCAACAAGGAGAATATGTTAGGTGGATCTATACAATTTGATTTGATGAGCTTTCAAGTGGTAAAAAACGAAACGCAAGGGGGGAAGAGATGATAGATCCATCTCAATACATTTGTTGTGTTGGCATTGCAAATCTGTCATTGACACCACATTTTTCTGTTTTGGAAAAGAAATTGGTATGATAATTCCAAAAGAAAGAATCTGGGAATGACATCTTCCACAGAAGAATCAATCTAAGCTCTGAAAGATTAATTCAGAAAATTTGAATGATTTGCAATTTTTCAGGTTACAGGTAAAACTGAGGACACACAATTGCAAGGCCGCGCTTCAGACAAATGACCGAGGAAAAATTGAAACAAAAATGTCAGGCTATCAGAATCCATTCCTGGGTTTTTAGGACATGTCCCCATCCTGATGATATGTCCAGGACATTCCCAACTTCAAAATTCATCATCTCCATCACAATGCTTCAACACTATAACAAATTTCTTACATGCAATGAGAAAATGGATGTATGCCAATTTGGCATTGAAACAATATCATCAATTCCTAAATGAAAAATTCTGACACTTTCTGATATGTCAATGTATTGAAATGTGTTGCAGTTGCTTCAATCATTCCCCCATTGTGCCATGCAAGATCTGTTTTTTTTTCAATTATTTACTATCCAAATTGTTGTATTTTCATTTTATAAATGTTTTATATGTATTGTGTATATTTCAATTTGGGAATATCTTGACGTTCTGTGCACTTTTTCAATCTCTGTAGATATGTTTATTCAGTCACTATTTTTATGTGAATTGTATATTTAAAATATTCCACATGTGTTAACATTTA
>JALLPE010000492.1:0-17012 GCA_036940025.1 Conticribra weissflogii
ATACCTTAACGACTTTATCAAATAAAGAGCACACTGTACCCTGAGAAAAAAATATCAGGTAAGAGATCATTACAGAAGTCGGAAAAATCATGTCAACTACGCACCTGTGACTTGTGCTCAAGTCCCCGATCGAACTTTTCACTGACTACAATCCATCCTTGAGTTGATAAAAACTCACCACATCTATTCAAGAGGTGAGACTTTCCGCTGCCTGCTCTTCCGGAGACAAACATCGATTCAACGCATATGTTGTGTCCCTGAAAAGAACCGGAGGATTTGATTGCTTCAAGTCGAGTGGGGACCTCCAAAAGTTGAGTCATTTCTTTTGTTCGGCCGTAATATTGCCGGCCGAACACCGGGGGACAGGGCATTGAGCCAGAAAGGTTGTTGGGTTCGTCATGCAAAAAGAGTTGAGGTTGTGACACCATTTCTTCTAAATCTCGTATGATCTCGTCGAATGATTTAAACGGATGTAGCGCTCTTCCTTCAGGCCCAATATCAATCATATTGGATAAAAGGTGGCAAATAGAAACTGTGTATGCATTGCTTTCAAGAAGCTGGAAAAGAATTTTCGATGCTTCCGGAAGTGGACTTTTGGATTTTCTTCCCCCAAAGTTGTCGCAAAGTTCACTTTTTCGATCAGAATGAGTAGGAATTTGTTGGTCCGTATGGTGAGTTGGAAATAAATGTGGCGGAGGATCACTGCCTTTGGAAAATACTGAGTAAATGAGACACCCTAATAGCTGGATCGCTTCTGTCGTATTCAAGCCTGGATCGAAAATTTGCTGGGTCGTTTCTATTGATTCTGGGGATATGATGTCTAAACCTAGTAGTGTTTTATTTCTTGAACTCGTTGGCGAGGTCCCTTTTTGATGTGTCTGAATTTCTTCTTCCCTCGGAATAGCATTTTGTTGGTGTTCTTTTTGACTTGGAATATTAGTGATTGCAGAAAAGTATCCCATCCCAAATTCATTGCCGTCCACGTCTTTGCTATGGTCGACAAAACCGATTTCGTGTTTCTCGTCCACAACACCTACAGTCTTTGCAAAAAACTCTTCGTACACATCGCTTCCCTTATCATCGAAGCTGGAAAAAAATCCCACTTTTAAGTCGACATCTAAAACTGGTTTTTCGCCCAAGGGCGTTATTAGCCTCGGTTTCTCCTGCTTTAATTCGTTCGACGAATCTGGGTTTTGGACATTCGCCTCATCCTCTCGAGAACCTTCTCCACAGGACTCTGCCAAAGTCACAAACAAGTCATCCAGGCATATTGACCCAAAACCCCGACCACTGTCGCCACTAACATCGAAGCAGTACTTCTGGAATTCTCGGACGACAACGAGAGCCAGCCGGACTGAATTTTGAAGAGCTATTTTTTCTGCGTCTCGAAGACTCTCTCCGCCAATCGAATTCGGTGAGTATGGTGCTTCGTTATCTAGAAAAAGTACACTACCAGACGAAAACCAATCTGATCGGAGGAGTTCTCTTATTGGAATAGTTGTTTCCGTGTCTTCTTCGGTGCCGGCCATATTTTGAAAGTTTGTAGCTAACTATTCCTCTCGCTCTGTTTCGAACATGATAGGTTATCGAGGGAAAAAGCTCCTCAGTTTTCGGCAGCGGCGTGAATTCATCAGATGAGGACTTGGTTTGTCTCCATAGGCACCGTCGATTAAGCTCCTGATGTAGCAGATCTCAGTTTCCAGTTCGGAGTCACTCTTATTAGAAAGGCATATAATATAATATAATATATATAATACTAGAATTCTACACTTAGAGCGTCGTGGCCTAGGGTGCAATTCCGTGACACGTTATTCTAACAACTCCCTCCTATCAAGCTAAGTACTACCGACCAAGTTTTCTTTTGCTGGATGACGTTATGACGGAGCCCGTGCCATTAGTCGCCTGAAAGGACGGAGTAACAAAAAGGTCGTACTTTTCAGTTCTTTCATAGTTGCCAGTGCTGGAGTCTGCCCGCAATGAGTCTCAGTTTAAAATGGCTGTATTTTGTACGATAAATCTGAGTTTGCCTTGCTGAGTAGATGCAGTGGCTGTGTTGTTTGTAAATATAAAAAATAATGATAATATCCAGAAATATCATTTTCATCCATAATATATAATTATGTATGTATCAAAACATTGTACTAGGAGTATATGTAATGATATTTTGTCATGGTCAATGTCAGAGTGACTGATAAGGTTCGTCGCTGTTCGTTCCCCACCCAGGCATCATTATCATAGTTCGCTTGAGTATCACAAGTGTTATGAAATGCCGAGTTGAACATGTCTCTCCTCGCCCTTCCGCCCGAAATCGCCGCCCTCAAGGCAAAGCTCGAATCCTTCGTCAGCGATCGATGCATCCCTTCTGAGAAGGAGTTCGAAGCCCACATCGAAAAATTTTCTGGGCCAGATCGCTGGAGCGAAGATGCCGTTCCCCCCGTAATGGAGGAACTGAAACGCGAGGCCCAGTCCCTTGGATTATGGAATTTATTCATACCTCATCCCGTCCCCGTCAGCTTGGCAAATGGTAGCAATGTCGTGGGGGATATCCCTATAATCCCGAAGAAATACCTTTCTAATCGCGAGTATGGAATTCTTTGCGAAGTCATGGGACGCTCGGCGCTCGCTCCCGAAGCGTGCAATTGCTCTGCACCCGACACTGGAAACATGGAAGTGTTGCTAAAGCATGGATCGGCGGAACAGCAATCCCGGTTTTTGACACCACTTCTACAGGGTAAAATTCGCAGCGCATTTTTGATGACCGAACCCGATGTGGCCAGTAGCGATGCCAGAAATTTGGAGACCCGATTGACAAAAGTAATTGATGGGGATGGGAAAGTCAAATATTTCTTGAATGGGCGAAAATGGTGGAGTACCGGTGCCATGGATCCCCGATGCAAAATGGCCTTGGTCGTGGCAAAAATGGATTACAGCCATCCATCTTGTGCCGCGGAACGCGAGAAGCGACAAAATTTCGAAGATGTCAATAAGAAAAGGGGGTATCAAACCGTGGTGATTGTGCCGATGCCTCATCCCGGAGTGAAATGCGTCCGTCCTCTTACGGTGTTTGGTTATGATGATGCACCGCATGGTCACGCAGAGGTTTCCTTGGAAAACGTGGAGTTGGATGAAAGTGCAGTTGTTTTGGGTGAGGGAAGGGGGTTTGAAATTGCCCAGTCTCGCTTGGGTCCTGGGAGGATACATCATTGTGAGTTTTATTGAATATCCTCTTCTGGCATTTTTCATTTCCATATGGGATGTCATTTTCACGGTTTAATGTCTGTTTCATTTTCTGCTTGCCATGTGGTTGGAATTCTAGGTATGAGAGCGGTTGGGTTAGGTGAATTCATCATATATTTTTTCATTTTACTTGATCATTTTTTGAGATTAGAGACTGATCATTATTTCACCTTCAATCCTCTACAACTGTCATCGTAGCCGCACGATGCTATGAATTGATGCTCGAACGAACATCTCAGCGACAGACATTTGGCAAATTTCTTTATGAACACGGCTCCTGTCGTGAATTGATTGCCGACTCTGCCTCGGATCTGGAATCTGCGCGTCTATTGACCCTGGCCTGCGCCGAGGAAATTGATCGTTTGGGTGCACGAGGAGCGAGGGATAAGATTGCACTCATTAAAGTTACTGTTCCGGAGCTTACTTCGCGTGTCGTGGATAGGGCTGTTCAGGTGAGATCCAATATTTTGCTGTTTTTTGTCGCAGTTGCCTTCGTCATCTTCAACCCACTAGCATGGTTCGCAATGAACGTCGTTGCATAAAACGCGATCATTTTTTTATGTCACCTCTTAGATTTTTGGTGGAGCAGGTGTCAGCGGCGATTTTCCTTTGGCGAGGGCGTTGGTTGGGCTTCGCACACTTCGAATAGCGGATGGGCCTGATGCAGTTCATAAACAGACTTTGGCGATGTTGGAGTTGAAGAAAGCGCAGAAACGAGCTTTGTCTCGGGTGTGATGGAATGACGTAACAAAATCGAAAGAAAATTGATAACCACCACAAAATGTTTTGTATAATTACATTCATGGAACTCCAGTTACTGATTACTTTTATTACGTAGTTGAGTAACAATACTCGAAAATTGAATGACGAAAGTTGCCGTTCAATGGTACATTGAAGTCGACCGTAATGCTGCAAGTCGCTTGATAGCAGCAGCACTCACACATCCCATGTCTCTCGGAACACACATTCTCTGGTCCAAAAACCCCGCCATATCCAAGACACCCCTTACATTCATGGCTTCTTTAGATGCCGTTTCAAGCTCGTTGTAATGCCCATTTTCTGCACATCCGTAAATCAAAATCGTTGCCAATGCCCGTATAGTGTCATCCAAACCCTTCTCGTCCAGTGGAATGTCCATTCCTTCCAACGACCCAGCTCGCTTCAATGTATCTTTCACAATGGCATTTCTGTTATTCAACAACACCCTTCCAGCTTCTGCAGACGGAGTCAACGCTAAATAAGGTCGGGTCGAAATATAACTATCCCACAATTGCTGATCCAAAATTCTCTCTTCTTCCGTCTGAGCACGACGATCGTCCAAATCGAAATCTTCCATACGTTCCACTACCGACGGAGGAACACCGGCATTTCCATATCCGGCCATTGTCAGCACTTTGCGCCAGCTGGACGGATTGCCTTGAACGCGGCACGCATAGGCCGGAACTGTTGTCTCCATGGCCTCAAACCAATGATTCAAATGAGGATATGCCGTTGCATCGCGAGGGTTGAGTCCCTCGTGCAGGCACGGCAGTTGGGCGGCATATCGTTCCAGAAACGGGACCCATGCAATGTCCGCGGCCGTCATTTGAGAACCGCAAAAGAAAGGACCTCCGAGTGATTGTTGCTGTGTTTTCAATAATTCATTCGTGTCGGATAATACTCGTTCGAATTCGCTTTTCCACAAGGGCTCGCCGTTCCAACCGAATAGGAACGCCGCTCGGGAGGAAGGACGCGATTTGGAAGGGAATGTTTTACGAAATTTGTCGGATAGTTCTGTGACCATCTCATCTCTGTCAGAAGGATACAAAATTCCATTTCCATATCGAGTATCAATTTCCTTCACCAGATCCATGCTCTCTCCCTGAACCCTTCCCTCGGGCCACTTCATCTGAGGAGTCTGTCCTGAAAAATACGCAGGTTTGACGCCTGGACCCGTATTGTCGATTCGAATGGTATCGTAAGATACATTGCAATGTTCCAAAGCCAACCAGGCTCGTTCACTGTAGGGACACCAACCGTGCCTTTCTCGAAAGAGGGTCGGCCTTTCCTTAGAGTAGTTGGGTTTGGATGGGTCGAGTGCCGAATCTATGATGAGAGGTTCTTCGTGGCGGGTGGAAGATAGGAGGGAGTTTTCGAGGTCTTGCCATTGGGCTATGAATGCGAGGACAGATTGTGGATATTTCTTCATGGTGTATTGAGACGTTGCTTCTCTTGACGTATCCTGCATTCAAAGTAATGATGATAAAATCTGTCATGTCATTATCCTATTATCCTCCTTATTATATCAGGGACAAAAAGTTGGAAAAAATCAAACACGTCACTAGCTTGTCTTGTCTGTCTGTCCTTCATGTAGACAAAACTGTTGAGACATAAAAAAGCCATCCAAACAAAAATCGACGCACTTCAACACCTAGGTAGGGGTACGCCTAGTAATGTACAGCACAAAAAAATCAAGTGCGCCATGACGAAGGCAAAAACTTCCCCCACCATGTTTTGCCCTACGCTCTCGGTAATAATCAGTCTCCTATCGATAGCTACTCAATGCGATGCCTTCGGAAGCACACTCAACAAAACCACAAACAGAATGCCCTCATCCACAGTGGATTTCAAGTGGTCGTCACCCCGATGGCACAACTCACAGTTGCATTCTTCTACCGTTGACGCCGCCACCTCTTCCGCCAGCAGTAGCACTCAAACGACCGACAAAGACGACGATGAAAACATCACGACGCGAGACTTGCTGTCGCTGGACTACATTCGCTCCACGCTCATTCGGCAGGAAGAAACAATCATTTTTGCCTTGATTGAACGATCGCAGTTTCGGCAAAATGACATTGTGTACAAGGTCGGGGGAGTGCCTGGATTGGGTGCTCCGCCGGGGAGTCGGATTCCGGAGGGAGAGGAAGCCGAATTAAGTTTTTTGGATTTTATGCTGGTTGGAACTGTGAGTGTGTCTTTGTGTAGTAAATGCTGGAAAAATGTGTTGAGCGACATTTTTTTGCTGTCATTTTTTGAGCGGATCTTTTATGAATTCTCCCTATATTCATCATTTTCTTGCGAAGAAAACTAATCATTGACTTTACTTTACGCATTCCTTGAAACCATAACGAAAAAAATCACCATCGCTGCAGGAGGTTCTTCACAGCGCCGTCCGCCGCTACGAATCTCCAGAAGAACACGCCTTCTTCCCCGACCGCCTTCCAAAACGCACCAACTCCCTCTCAAAATTAGATTATCCCAATCTCCTCTCCGAAGATGCCGCCATCAATGCTCTCAACTGGAATAAAATTCTCTACCGAAAATATCTCGACGTGATCGTTCCCGCCATATCCAATCAGGGGGACGATGAACAATATGGATCCACGGTCATTGCCGACATCGCCGTGTTGCAGGCGTTGAGTAAACGCATTCATTTTGGAAAATTTGTCGCAGAGAGCAAATATCGTTCCAATCCGGATGGATTTCAGCAATTGGTAGAAGCGAACGATGCCGACGGTGTAATGGCGTTACTGACCAATGAAAAGGTGGAAGAGCAGGTATTGACACGTGCCAGGCTCAAGGCTGCGACCTATGGAAGAGAACCGATTTTGTCCAGTTTACCCAGCACAAAGGACGGAGAAGAAAACTCCACTTCCATTATTGCTGCCGCTGCGGCAGCTGCGGTGGTCGCGGCGGTAGAGGCGGTTCAAAACTCGAAAACTTGTGACGTCAGTGCGCAAAAGATTAAGGGCAAGGTTGATCCAGGAATTATTGAGAGCATTTACCGTCAGTTGATCATCCCTATGACGAAGGATATTGAAGTGGCTTACTTGTTTTTGAGGTGTGGGAAGGAGCCTCCGGTGGAATATTCTTCGGATAGGATGAGTGTGGATGTGACTGAGTTGAGCCCCAGAGTTATCTTATAGGACATGGATAGTTCATGCCGTGAAAACGCAACAAATATGTGTTGCTATGGAGGCAGAATGTATTTCCTCGGACGGAAGTCTTCATATTTGAAATGGGTGTATCACAAATTGTTACGAATTAATAGCAAGAATTACCAAAATGTCCCAACCTATGACAGCTATCATATTCTTTATTTACATTTTGTCTTGGTACTTCGTCTGTCAATGTTGTTTTCTATGATCTCCATTTGTCGATCGCTGCTGAAATATTTATTTCACTGTTTTTCAATCGATTTTTCACTTGTCAGCTATCATCATTTAGAGGTACTATTATTGTGTAAAGTGGTTTGTGGTAGTACGTATCGTCCTATGGGCACGATGAACAAAATATCGTATTTTTATATAAACTTGTGCCAACTCGCTCATCAAGAAAGTCCCCTGACAATCACCGATTGTACTACTTATTTGTATGGTTTGTGGTCAGTGCCAGATGATCTCTTGATAGCCGCACATTATTTTTTTGTGACAGAAGCCTTTTCAAACCAAAGAGAGTAATGATATCATTAGCAGCAGTTCAAGACGAAAAAGGAGATTAACAAACACAGGTACAACCATGTCTTCCGCCGGAATATCCAGCCAACACAAATGCGCCCACTGCGGCGAGCCCGCCGAGAAACGATGCCAACAATGCAAATCCACATGGTACTGCTCCCGCGACCACCAAGTCTCCCACTGGAAATCCCACAAACCCCTCTGCAAACAAATCGCCGCCGACATAGCCCAAGCGGATTCACATACCTTGCACAAACAGGAGTTTGATCGCATTCGGATAAAGTACGGGTTGACTACCGAGGAGAATGCCGGGAAGATTGCGGATTTGTTGGCTAATAAGGGGGCGGATGAGGGGATTTCGGCTCCGAAGTTTGCGGAGATGTTTGGGATGTCAACTGCTGAGGCGGTTGTGTTCCTGGAATGGATTAAGGTCGGGGTTAAGTTTAAGGAGGAGACGTTGGATGTTGCAAAAAAGTCTGGATTTGATGGAAGATCTTCATGACTTGGCTCTGAGTCTTGCAATGGCATGCGATTCAGTCAGTTTGAACTGTAGTGTTTATTTCAGAGATTCAGGGAGGGATTGATTAAAGAGGAGAAATCGATGATATTGCATCGGATTAAAATATCAGTTGGTGGTAATCAAGACATAGTTACAAATCGGGAATCTGCACCATATTTCCGCTCAGGTTCGGCAAAAAAATAATTGTATGAAAGGGAAAATTAGTGATATTTTCTGGTCTTACCATGAGCAGCAAAGATGCCACATTTGACGATAAGAAAACGTGATAAATTAAAAAGGAATAGACCAATCTAGAAAAATGTCATCATTATTTTTCACATTTTCCTTTACACTTCGCTATCAGATATTATACAATGCTATAATACCGAACACTTCGGTGATCAACTCTCGTTACAAGTCCCCACCCATAAAATGAAATCCAGTATTCCCAGCCCCGCCCGTAAAATCGTTCATATTGCCCATGCTCCCGAACATAGCCAACATGGGCCCCATTTCCTTCACAGTTTTGGAAACCTCCGTGAATTTCTTCCCGGCGCTATTGTAATACTTCCCGACTTCCTTTCGTTCAATGAATCCATCGTTATTGTCGTCTAGAAAATCCATTCCCTTGTTGATTGCCTCTTGCTTGTTGGAAATGGAAGAAGCGGAAGAACCTCCAACAGATGCAATGACATCTCTCACAAAGGACTCCAATTCCCGTGGAGACTTTCTCACGGGGAAAATCTCATGAAAATGCACCGCCACTTGGCTGATTATTTCGTCATTATCACTCCCGTCGATCAATTCTTCTGCGCTCCATCGATCATCCCCATTGCTATCAATCATATCAAATACCTTTCTCAAAAATTCTCTCATGCCCCCATTTTTCTTCAGAGATTGTTCAAATACCGTTGCAAAATTCAA
This sequence comes from Conticribra weissflogii, assembly GCA_036940025.1. NCBI lineage: Eukaryota > Bacillariophyta > Thalassiosirophyceae > Thalassiosirales > Thalassiosiraceae > Conticribra > Conticribra weissflogii. Next base: position 9,097 of record JALLPE010000492.1, read on the forward strand.
TTCTCGCTTTGACAAATACCCATTACCGTTGGAGTCCAAGAAATCGAAAAGAGTCGGAGAAACGATCCTCAACCTCTGAATCAATCGGTGGTAGGATTTCTCCTCTTCGTTGATGGTATTTCCCGCTTGAAAAAGGTTCTCGAGCATTTCCAACTGGGTTTCGACTTCGGATTTGGAAACTTTTCGGTCGTTGTCCTTATCGAGAAGGTGGTGGAGGACTTCGCCGAGAGGTTGGGGAGGTGGTCGCTGCGGGTTTTGTCGTTGTTGGGCGGTGGCATCATGGGGTTGGTGGGTGCTCAGTAGGAAAAGTACTAGAAGATGAATACGTTGAGATTTCTTGGGGGTCAACATCGTGCATGATGAGGTAGTTTTCATTTCCTTCTTCGCAGCTTCAATGCGATGGGCAATTTAATATCGTCGAAGATCCCTATCAATAAAACAAATATTATGTGTATGCATGATTTTTGTGGTGTGTGTGTTTTGTGGTATGTAGTGTGTTAAACATGTGGATGGTGTCTACATACGTGTGGAAATATCCACATGAATACTCATATATAAATTATATGACGAATGAAATAATATGTATGGGTGAGAGAAAATTGAAAGAGATTATTATTTGATTCATCTAATACGTAATTGCGGTAAAATAGAGATCAAAAAATACTCTTTGTATAAAATGTATCAACTGAGGGACGATAAGTACTTTTAAGAGTGTTTAGGTACTAGTTCACGATCTGTGTAGGTATTTTTTTACTAACACATGATGTGTTTACCACCTTATTATACGTACAATGATAATAGAGACAATCTGGATCATCCCGTGTTGATCGTTGATTTTTTCAGTGTGATCTTTTTGTGATCTGAGGTGGCAAGTCACTCCTCCACTACGCCGAAGCGTGACTTCTGGAGGCAATAAAATATATACAGAAAAGAATCAGGTCCACGACATCAACATGACAGGGATCAGACAATAATCTTCCTGAAACAAACGGAACAACAGTGAAAACAATCGGTTAACAATTACATACATAGAAATTTTGGAAATAGGATAATCAATGTTGTGGTCATTTTCGTTCCTGACTTGGCAATAGATGTGGTCCCGGGATATTTATTGACTCAGATTTTCTCATTGGTACTGCAAGTGGAAGGAAAAAAACGTCGCAGTTTTTTTCCAAGTTGCGTATGTTTGCAAGCAATATACGGTAAGTAGAAGAATTTCTAATACATACATCGTAGAACAATAAGTACGTTTCTTACTCTTCTACAGGTCATTGCATGTAATAAAATTCGACCTGCAAGAAGAAAATTTGATAGGTAGTTATGTACCTTTTGCCTGGTGGTGGAGGCGCAAAAGAAACGCACCGTCGGACGACGGTTAGGATGCGCGTGCCTGTGTTCGTGAACATCGTTAGTGGCGTGTTTCCGATAAAAAATGACCTGGTATTGTATCCACGATAATATATCATCATAAAAAGGTCGGCACCGATAGAAGTTGCCATCAATCTCCGATAGCAGTTTTAAAAATCAAATAGAGAGTGAAAAGGGAACGAGCTTAGCGACTCCTTTCGCTGATTCCTCCGATATATTTCAATAAAGGAGGGTTTTTTACTGTGCACTTTATTATGGTAACATACCATCCAGCTCAGCGCGATAGAAACATTGTCGTTGGTTCGTCGCACCTCGGCTCTTTGTGTGGACGCGGATCATTGATCATCGAGTCGGTGGTGTCCGAGTCATCGCCGCCATCGCTGCAGGGTTGTGCGCGTGAAACAAAGTCGTCTTCCGTCGCGAATCTTTGCCGTTGGCCGCTCGGTCGAAAGGCTCTTGTCCCCAAGGGCTCGTGCGACGCACCCGTCGATGGCCAACTGTCCACTGCGTACTCTTGCCGTCCTGTCGACCTAGAGCACCTGTTAATAGCACCAGGGAGCTAGAAGTGCAGTGAATTCCGTCAAGGAGCAGCCCGTTTCTGCCTTTCTCCGGGTCTTAACCTCAGGGGATCTACCAGCTTTCGCATTCTCGATACCTTCTTTCTTCAGGCTCTGAGGCCGCTCGTGCAACCAGACGGTGCTACCACGCCGACGACATCAACAACAGGAACCGCCACTTCCAAAAATCAATCTGCTCCCTCAAAAAATCGATTAGGAAATTGTTTTCGTCCAAGGCGAATGACAAAATCGAGGTCAATATCCAATTATTTCATCCTTTCGCACGTTCGAGCTTCTTTCCAAAACTCAAGTCTGCATCATTTCCGGGGTATTTTTGAGACGATATCATATTATTTTAATTACAAAATTCGTGATTTAATATCAAGATTATCAAGGGAGGATTCAGAATTCAGACACAGTCCCCAGGCTTGAGAGAAGTGGAATTTAGCGAGTTCCATCGTTTTCCTATCACTCTGCGAGATTGGTTCCTACAAAAAGATTTCGATAACTTATCTTGTTTTGGCACCAATTTTTTCCGTCGATACCTTTCATCCAAAACAGACTTTTACTTCACAAATCATCCAAATAAACACAAAGATTAACCATGTCCGCTACCACCAACGACGCCGAATTCGACATGGCCATAAAATCCGTTGTCGCCGCGGTCGCAGCGGCATCCACCTCCGACGAAGGTAACCGTCACAATCGCTCCTTCTCCTCCCCCATCTCCGAAACGAGCGACTGCCACTCTGATTCCGACTTCGCCATCTTGTCCTTCGACGGGCTGTCCCTCGCCGAGAAGCTCACTTCGCAGAGATGGCACGAGATAGGGAATGGTCCCCCGCCCATTGCGGCGACTTCGGATTTCGACGAGATTGTGGATCAGCTCACTTCGGTGTTGGCCTTTCGGTTGAGGGAGTTGTTGATTTACCGGGTGGTTGCCATGAGGAATAAGGCGATGAAACGGATGAATGCCGTCGCTTCGGCATCCAACAATAACAATCACCACACTCCTTCGGGGGAGGGGGACTCCAACGCATCGACCATCTCTTCGGCGCTGGATTTTCTCACCATCGATCCCCACTTGGGGGATTACGTTCTCACCGATTCCATATCGGAAAGCGTCCGAAATTTCGTCGCGACGATAGGCAAATTGCACAACGGAGTCGGTTTCCACTCCTTCGAACACGCCACCCACGTCACACTCAGCATGAACAAGCTCCTCTCCATGGTCACCACGGTGGAAGACCTCAATTCCTGCTCCAAACGCCGCATCTCCTCCCAAGATACGGGCGGCTGTACGCTCCGCCCGCATCTCCTCCCAAGATACGGGCGGAGCGTACAGCCGCCGCGGTTCTTCGGATAGCACGGCCTCCGAACCGGGTCTCTACGATCGACAGAGGGCCGAACGCATCTCCTTCGGGATCAGCGAGGACCCGCGGTTGAGGTTCGCCATGGTCTTTTCGGCGTTGATTCACGATGTGGCGCATACGGGCGTGCCCAACTCGGTATTGGTCGAGGAAGAAGACGAATTGGCCATTTTGCACAACGACGTGAGCGTGGCGGAGCAGCATTCGCTGCAAGTGGCGTTTTCCCTGCTTCAGAGGGAGGAATTTCAGGAGTTGAAGCGGTGCATCGGACCGACGAGCGAGGAGCGAAAATTGTTCCGGAAAACGGTCATCGGGATGGTCATGGTCACGGACATCTCCGATCAGGAGCGGTTGCAGATCGTGGCGAGTCGGTGGAAGGCGGCGTTTCCCCCGATCGCGGAGGAAGAGGAAGACTACGATGAAGATACGGCAGACGGCGGGGTGGCGGAGGCGACAAGCGCAGAAGAATTGTTGAAGAAGAAGAAGAAAAACGCATTGAGAGTGCGGAGAACCTCGCACGATGTCCGGGAGCTGATCTCGCACGAATTGAAGCAGGCCGTGGAACGACGTCGATTTTCGATGATTTCCAACGCTACGGCGAAGGAATATGCGTCAGAGCGACATTCTCAAAGGTTGGGAATACGGCATTCCATGGATTTGTCGGGGATGCTCATCGACGCGTATCCAGTCACGCATCAATTGCAACAGCATGCCGTTTTGGATGCCATAATGAATGCCGCCGATGTGGCGCATACTATGCAGAGTTTTCAAGTCTTCGTCAAGTGGAATCGGCGGTTATTCAAGGAGTTATACTGCGCGCACTTGGCGGATAGGATCAAATTCGATCCATCTCAAAATTGGTACGAGAATCAAATCGGTTTTTTCTCCCATTATATTCTGCCCTTGACTCAGAAATTGAAACAGAGCGGCGTTTTTGGTTCTACGGGGACGGTGTTCGAATATTTTGCACTGGAAAATAAGCGGCGTTGGGAACTGGAAGGAGAAGACATATCGGATGTACTTATTCGGGAGGTGAAAGAAGAGATACGGACGGAACAAGAAAAGGAGCGGGAAAATATTCAATAGTACGATGCCTAGTTAGTCTAGGTTCTTTTTGTGGGGGTTTGTTGAGGGACATGTTCAATCGAATGTAATTACATCACAGGTTTTGAATAAGATAGGAACAAGTTTCGAAATGTTGCACTTGTTGCACCGCAGGCGCTTTTCATTTTCGCCAGGTATGTTAATGCACATCACTCTACAAATTCATTTACATAGATTCAAGTACTATTTCCTAAAAATTGAAAGCAAATATCACTTTTATTTTCGAGGAGAGGGCAATCTTTGCGTTGTGCCTAAAATTCATTTTAAAACATGACGAGAAAACCTGATAATTCGAAGTGAATAAAACCTCACACGACGATTCATTCATATCGACTTTCCTTTTGCAGCTGACCGACAACGTGATTGCTCGTAACGTTCGCCAACTCAAATATTGTCGAAGACGATGCACATCGCCATCAAATTAGCTTCCACATCTTTCATTTGTTTCAAAGCGACCTCTGCAAATGCTGGTACGTGTGCCATAAAGCTTTTTTTGGCTTCATGGCAATGAGTACTCACCCCACTCAATCGTTCTCACTTCGTGCACGTTTTATTTGTTTCAATCATAAGCCAATTGGGCCCAATTGGCAGGGGAACGAGCCCAAAATACGGCAACTCCTTACATACCGGATAAATGGCATCGAAATCAAAAGACGTCGGTGCGGCCCATGTGGTCGGCTAGGTGGGGTCATGCCCTAGTGGTTCTTAATCAGGCGGTTGCAAGGAGCTATCTAACTGACGAGGAGAATTCGGCACGGGCTAAGAATGACCGCCCTGTACTTGTATTACTTGGTGGAGATGATGGTCGACTCAGAGATTCGAAAAACAATACGCAAGGTAGGTGCGCTTGGTCCTTACTAGAGCACCTGCATTATCCAACAACCCCACTATTTTATTGTTCATTTCCGTTCACTCTGTACTATTAGATATGGGAATCGGATCGGGAAAACTACGCAATGATGTGTGGATCGGCGAATTGGCGCATGGATCTCAGTCATTGTGGCGAGTGGATGATAAGTATTTCAATGGCGGTGATAAAACGTTCAGTCCAGAATTAATCAGATCGGAAATGCGTTGGTTCTTGTCAAATCCCGGTCGCATCGCACCTCCATCGTGGCCGTCCGAATCGGGTAGCATTATACCTCTCTATTACGACGAATGGATTGCTTGTCAAGATTCAATTAAGGACGATCTTATCGATCCTACTATATGCGATGACCCCCCTCTGTATTGTTTTCGGGACATTTTGCTACCAGGCTGTCAACCACAGGCTATTTGGAAGGAGGACAATATGTGGTCACCGCGAAGAGGTCACGGAGCTGTGGTTGCAAACAACAAAATTTTTGTTATTGGTGGTCGTGCTAGAGAACAAAAAAGAATCGAAGAGTGGAGATTGGTAGGTGGCATCGATGGCCAAAAGAGGTTTGAGACAATTAAAGATCACTCTACGACACGTGAAGAACTTGTTCTAAAAAATGACGTATGGATTTCAGAAGATGGAAGCGGATCGTCTTGGACGCTTGTCAATCCGGGGTGCCGAGACCATCAAGAAGAAGTCTTGATGAAAACTGAGGTGTGGTCGAGAGATTTGTCAGAGCCGAGTTTGCCTAAAATTGTGGGAACACTGGGAAGCAAATGTTATCGAACTTCGGACTGCTATGGAATATCGGAGTGTAGGGCTTTGGGAAACACTCATGAGAAAGTATGCGTTTGTCCGATGTTTAGTCCACGCGAACATCATTCTGTTGCAATCCAGCATCGTTTCAAGGTAAACGATGATTCCTCGGTGTATGCACAAGATGTCATCTATGTGGTTGGCGGATTCATCAACGTGAAACAATCATTTTGCTCCAATCGTTCGTGTGGATCTGTAGACGGATATAGGTTGGCAATAGACGATGCCTGGATGAGTTCAGATGGCAGGCATTGGTTTCAATTTAAAGCTGCGTTCAGCATGTCATTTATCGGAAGAGGAGGGCACACCTCTCTTATTGTACGACCATCCTACCAATTTGGTAATATGAGCAAGACAGACAGTAGGGATCGACTACTCATTTTCGGAGGAGAAGCTCTGAACCCATATGAATTTAATACAACTTATCTAAATGACGTTTGGGAGGTTTCATTACCAACTGAACCGTGTTGTCTACCGTCTGATGGCTGTAGCGATGAGTCCCAATTATACAATCATTCGTGTTTACCAAGGGCATCTGATTGGAAGGGCATTACTCATACTGCGGAATGGCCAGCAAGAGCATTCCATACTTCAGCTTACGAGCCCCCGTCGTCAAGTAACCAATTTGTCCACAGAATTTACCTTATGGGTGGAAAAAACGCAATACAAGATTTTCATGATGTTTGGACTTGGAACTTAGCAAATGATGTAACTTGGCGATGCGATTATTGTACTGTTGATTCAGACAAGGTATCAACGGCCTTGGTGCCCACCTCTGATCAACAAGTAACCAAGAGATCTGAAAATGATGCATACTTAAGCATTGACTTGCCGTTATCGTCGATGAAAAAGTTTGAATTGCCTTCTCTTGACAAGGAAGCAAAGTTGTTGAACTACACGTCTCGTTCAACCACTATATTTTTGAGCGATTTGGACATTGCTACTGCGGCGGCTGTGGGTGTGACAACTATAAAAGAATTGGCATCTGCTGATTTATACCGCATCTTGAAACTCAGAGGTTTTGATTATCCTGGGCAATTCGCACGAGAGGTCCGAAATATATGTTATTTACGTGCCTTATCACTCGTACTTGTTGAGAAGTGCGCAATCAAGCAAATACCAGATTTATTTTTTCAAAACAAAGCGCTTAGAGAAAGAGGTCAATTGGCAAATGATGACCCTCCTGAGATATCATGTGGAAGAGGTGGAGACTCCAACCCTTGTGAAGATGGTGATTGGGATGGCTGTACGCCCATATCGGGACTCGCCGAAGTGAATGTTCATGGCCTTGGAAATGTTGCAGTGCCCCAGATCAAACACAATGTTTCTAGCGTTGTTACGGAACTATTTTGTCGTCAACTTCCCGGAAGTAGATGCTATAGTGCATCTGCATTTCTGGACAACAGAGTAGTCACTCTTGGAGGAATGGGAATCAACGGTACAACTTTGTATAGAGATGTTTGGACTAGGGACGAGGTCTTTCCTAGAGCATTTATTTCGTTGAAACCCAAGAGCCGAACATCTCAATCAAAGTTCTCATTTGATAGCAGTGAAGCAGGTGCTTATTTCGAGTACAAAATTATCAAAGATGGTAAAGACGTGATTCCTTGGTCTGTCACCACAAAATCAATCGGAGTAGATGTTTCGTGGCTTCGTAGGGGTTGGTATACTTTATTTGTTCGATCTGTTGATCCGAGTGGAAATAGGGATGACGCCTTTTCCACTGAAGTCAATGTTTACAGGTGGTATTACGTGCCCCCAATTCCTTGGGGATTATTGTCTGGATGTTTAGTCGCAGCTATTGCTTTGACGGTTGGTGGCTATTTCGAGTACCGAAGAAGA
>JALLPE010000493.1:0-16989 GCA_036940025.1 Conticribra weissflogii
GTTTTTTCTTTATTTCTGTGCTTTACTCCTCTTGTCACAAAAAAATCAAAAATGCAATAAAGAATAAAAAATTCTAATTTTACCTGGGTCATTGTCTGGTATGCCCTACTTAAAAGGATTCTCCAAAAATTGACATTGCGAAAAATTACAATATAGGCAGAAACTTTTGACATTTTGGTCCATGGTCAACATTCTATTGACATGTCAACAACATTTCCCATTAAGGTGTTAGGGAAATTATGAAGGAGTAAGGCAGAAGGTAAAATTTAGGGTACAAGGGGTTTGATATATAGGGTGCATATGTGTATTTTCAGAAACATTATTTGAAGTTGATGTACAGCAGGAAAAAATCCATTGCTCTTGTCAGGGGTTTTGGAAGAGGTGCTGGGATGAAATCAATTGTTCTTAGAAAATATATCAGTGGTGTGGTCAGAATCATAGAATTTTCTGGCAGTGTTACAAATGGCATTGATATAGTCAAAGTTTTATCCAGGGATCATTGATTTTTTCCAGGGAAGATTGGTCATTCACATAGAGGGTTTTGTTTTTGCTGAATGATCAAGGCAGTCCTTGTACCACTTTTGATGTACTGCCCATGCATTTGTTGCAAAATGAATGAAACAATTGAGGGCAATCTTTTGTTGCAATTGATGTCAAAGATATCAGGTTTGCTTGAACAAACCAAGGTTTTGAAAAGGCATGATAATCCTTAAAGGAGTTCATATCAATGATAATTTTCAAAATGAAGTGGGTTTTGTGCCTCTCCTCATCAAGGAAGTCAAGTTCTTTTTGATAAAAAGGAAATTGATTGCTGGTCTTTTTTCTTGGCAGGTGTTTGGTTGTCTGGTTTGGCATGGTACCAGTAAAAGTACTGCTTGATTTTTGCACCCAAGTAACTTTGAAGATCAAATGCAACAGGTGCAGTCTTGTGCAGATGTTGGTCATAGTATGACTAGTCACTGGAGTCTTAATCAATGTCAGCTGGTAGCTTACACATGTTTTGGGGGTTGGGATGTTAAGATTTGTTGGCCATTTGGGGTGATAAATGGCTGGATGGCCTGGGTTATCAACTGGATTTAAATGCCAAGCAGAATGATGTGGTCAAAGAACATCATTTGAATCAGATCGCTTTTGGTGTTGAGGAGAAGATGGCTGTGGTCTACCAAAGTTGTATTCATCAGAGAGACACATGGGTCCAATTGATAAAAAATCATGGTAGCCAACGGGAGTGGTCATGATGAGTAGAGGATGAGCATTGATCCAGACAACTATTGTGATGGCAATCTCAACTGCACAAGTGACTACAAGAGGGGCTTTTATGGCATGAGGATCATTGATCACTGCCAACAGAATATGAATCCTGAGCATGACAGTTACAGCCTTGTGAGAAAGTAGAATGTTGGGAGCTCCTGATCCTTAAGAATGACCTTTTGGAGGGTTGGTAGCTTTAAAAAGCATCAAAGTCTTAGAAAGTTTGGTTGCCTGTGGTGGGAATGTGCATTGTAGAATCTTTTCATTCAATGACACTGGTTTCTTTACATAAACTGCAGGCATTGAGATGACATGTGGGACTACTCTCATGCTTCTGATCAGAACAAGAACAATCATGACGGCAATTATTGGAACAACAAATGGGTTGACTGAGGGGCAGCATTGCCATCCCCTTCACAATAGGTCCATGAGGGTATGGTTGAGCAATCAGAGGCTTGGTCATTATTTTCACAAAGATTGGTTTTTGTGACGGGATGAGAATCAAAATGACCCTAAACAAACCAAGGCTTTCCAATCTCTTATTGTCAAAATTACAAAGGTAGGGTAAACAAAATTGATGTTATTCTGAGGAAAGGAATGAAAAACAAGATCTTGGCTTTGCAATTGTCAAGCTATTTTTTTCAACAACAATGAATGAGTTTTGCTGCACTCATTATTTTCTTGAAGCAGGTGATGAATCAAGACCAAGAAGACCAACCATTCCAAGGGACAAGTCAATTTTCCTTGCTGAAAAGAGCCTGAATAGGAAGTATAAAGACTCTGAAATCAAATTGATCAAATATGAACAGATCAATGGGTCAGAGGAGTATAGTTTGCAATTATTGTTGTAAACAAATGGAAGAAATTTGTATGCCTTTCCAAAATCTTGGATACTAATTTGTCTAGAAGGTTTTCCATATGAAAACTTTAGATCTGAATTTGGGATAGAATGACAAACAGCTTAATGATGAATCACAGAAAATTTTTACCAACTTACCATCTTGGAAAAAGTATAGCTATTTGTGGCTTCATTTGCCTATTTATCAATTACCAGACATCCTCCAATAGAGAATCTCTGATTTTCTTATCAATAGGTATATCTAGACAAGATCTTAGCTCCCTGCATCTCAAAGAACTCCTCAAGAACTTTCAGGGCAAATGCACATGGGTAAATGTATCTAAGTCTGCTATTGTTACAAAGAGTATGAAGTACTTAGGATACCAGTTAAACTATCATGGTTTACCCCAATACTTTTTAAACAATCATGGTTTTACCCCAATACTTTATCAGTTATTTCATTCATATACTCAATTGTGATGCAACATAAAATACACAAAACCTCTTGTTTCATTGAAAACTATGTTAACAACTTAATTTATTTCTATCGTTTTTTCTAGTTGAATTTCAAACAATCATGAATATTGAATGATGCACCTTAGCTCTAGAGATTGAGAAATGAAATGTCATAAATCAAAAATTAATGGGTAATTGATAATATTACAAATTAATTACACAACATTTTTTTCAATATGTAAACCTATTTGTTTTATTGCATCCATTGGGAATGACAAGGAGAAATGACAAGATCATTCAATGAGAAAGTTGAAATAAAATGGTGTTAACAATGAGGAACAAAGAATGACCTAGTTGCCTTCGTATAAAATTATTGCATAAAAGGAGAGACAATGGATATTTACTGCATATGAAAAGCACTAACAAATTATGACCAATTAACTGAAATCTTGAAAGGGAGAAAGAATGTTCAAATGAGATTTGCGGAGAGAAATTATGGCTCAATGAATTCAAAGATTTTTCATGTCATGACAAATATTGACTCAATTTACACTGCTTACTAAGAGGTATAGATGAACTTGAATAATTGAGTGAACATATTCATAGGCACAAGATCTAATCTAGATAGTGATTATACAATCACAAAGGACATGTTTGACAACTCAAACTTGGCGTTTAGGAATTAGGAGCTGATAGATACTACAAGTCTGTGACAACTAGTGAACTGATATATACTACAAGTCCGTGACAAGTAGTAAACAGGTAAGGCTGTGTAATGTATAAAAAGTTTTCAAAATCAAAACAAAATATTGCAAAAACAATTTTATCATTCCACTATCTTCCTGGGGACATGATAGAATCTAGATAACATCGCATTGTTGATTTTTTTCTCTTTCCAAAATTTAAAATTACTTTTATATCTTTCAAATCAAATTGCACAAAACTGGACAAGAAATGTCTTGCAGTGCTATAGAAAACTATGAATTTAAAATAAAAAATAACACACATAGACTGAGGAAAAATGTAATACCAATATTGTTCCTAATTTTTCAACAATCTTTGCATTCTGTAGTTTGCCACAGTGTTGTTACATATATGCAAATATGTTGGTTACAATACATTGATCAACTTATCAGAATCTCAAGAGGTAGGATTCTACACTATTGTACTCATATGAACCTCTTACAATTCATAGGAATTCTCTCATATAAAATCTTGGACCTTGCATGTTTCTCATGCATGAAGTTGATTTCTATTTTACCCATGTGTCTTAATTCTAACTACTAATGACATCATCCTATAGAACAAAAAGGTTTGTCTATGCAACATTTTTTTGATATGCCTTTTGAAAGATCTGATGGATTCAGTGACAAAATCATATTAAATAGTTGACCCTTTTTCAATCAGGTTGCAGATGTCTTGCTTCTACTCAATATAAGTTCCATTGTAACAGTGACTCTTGGATCAACTGCATAGTCACCATAACCTTTCCAATTCATTCTAACTAATTACCATCTGCAACAATTAGCTCATCATTTCAACTTCAGCTTTTGTTATTTAGTCAGCACAAGACAAGTTTTAAAAATTCAAGAATGATTTTGGTATTAGATACAGCTACTTGGATGATTAAATAGCTTTTTTAAATGTGACTCACTGATGACATTTAGTTTTGAAAACCTTCACAGTTTCCTCCCCATTTTTTGGCTATTACAGCCCCTTCATGTGTGACTTCATCAAGATCTTGTGACAGAAATAAAATCAATAACAAATAAAAATAAGACATGATAGACTCCACTTGATTTCACCTAATTCTATATTCCAGGCTGGTTTTTGCATCAAAAGATATTCCAAGAGATCTTTACAAGATTGGAAAATATTATTGATTCTTCACTGAAAAATCTGTTAAAAATTAAGACATTTCGACAACAACTAACAAATAATTTGATTTCAAAAAATATTGATTATGACAAGACCTTGCTCTTAGTTTTGATCATCCTATATTATCCCAGAATTCCTTATTTGTTTTATTTTTTGGTCTTCTACACTTTTCATTTGACAGTAATTGGAAGTGGTACAAACATTGTATACAAACTCAAAAATTAAATCAACCAAAAAATGAAATGCACAAACTGTGAGATTGAATTTCATTGTTGGGAATGTTGGCAACATATGGAAAACATTTTGGCAAGATTACATTGTGTCATCACAAATGAGGAAAACGAAAAGTATCATTTCAAATTTTAATATTACCTGCAAAGGATCTGTTAATCTTCTATTTGAGTTTGGAAATTTCATCATATCATAACACGTTCAAATGAATCAACAAAAGTGGGAACTGTTGGAACAATATTGTTGTGTGAAACAAAACCAATCTCTACCACCCCTACTTTTCAATCCTATTTATATTGGTTGTTTAGCCCTTGTTGAAGTGGACACCAAACATCAATATTTCTATATTCTCAATTAAGAAAATTCTTTTGAGCTTTACTAAGTAAATAAAACATCAATATTGCAGCTTTGTCATGATGCTGAATAAAAGAAATGTAAATTTAAAAATGACCCTAATAGTTTGAAAATGTTTTTGAAAGGATTGTAGCACATAGCATAATATTTGACAATAGGTTTGGCAGATTTGAATCATAGTCACTCTGTAAAACCAAACCCTAACCCCAACATTAAAATGAGACAAGATATATTTACAAACATTAATATTTTCAATGCTTGTCTTGTGCCACTAGTCCTATGGATGGTATTCTTCTTTTGTTTCATTTTCATCCAATCTAATCTTGCCTTTACTAAAAGCCATTAAATTCATCAGTTTGAATGAGGTAAAATCCCATCTAATTATCACAATCATGGCTACCATCACATGCTTTGCTTTATCTTTATCCTCTTGAATTTACTTCTGAAAGGACATTTGTTCCAAAGCTTCCAGTTCAAGCTGTTTCAATCAAGGAGATATATGACACCTATGAGCATATGATTCATCAACAATTGTAATGCATGAAGTCTGCAAATTTCACACCAAAGGCCAAGTCACGACTTCATCCCAATATTAGAATGAAGGCTATTATGTGTTGTCGAGCCTAGAGCAATGAATTAAAGCCAATTTGATTGGTAACAAACATGCATATTACAGAGTCACTTCAGCTGTAAGAATGATTGTTGTTGTATGGCTAACACTTTCTTTTTGAACACAAAATTTGTGTCATGTCAATTGTCATGAATTTACCCTGTCCAAGTCACAAGGCACAATTCCACCACAACCCCCTTCCCCTTCCCCTTCTCCTTTCCCTTCCCCTTCCCCTTTCCCTTCCCCTTTCCCTTTCCCTTCCCCTTCCCCTTCCCCTTCCCCTTCCCCTTCCCCTTCCCCTTCCCCTTCCTACAGCAATACTCAATATTTGCAACCCCATATTTTTCTTACCAATAATATCAACTTAGCTTGATTTCAATAACAATGAAATGAAGGTTCATTTTAAAAATTTTGATAACACCATTTCCTATTTCTAACTCTACCCCACAATATGTCAATTACTGAGCAAAAATACTACCTCCTTAATCCTTGCCACAACCCCCCAACATAGCACTGGTCTTTTTTCATCCCACTGAAATGCCACCACATTCATATCACATCAGGATAAACCTTTAAATCACCTTTAAATAACCTTAGTTTTTAATAAAACAACCCCCATTAATCTCCCTCACCCACAGTCTTACACATTGACTCCCTTGCATCCCAACACTTTGGATGCACATACAATAGCCTCTCCATTAGTCCATTCTCCAACAAATAGAATGGATACGACCATGATACCAGAAGACTTATTATGGAGAGTAACATTGCTTCTTTTTTAATACCAAAAGAGTAGAAATAAAATTTTGCCTTACAAAATGACGGAAACATGCAAAAATGAGGTAACAAATAGTTATTTTCATAGTATTTTAACTTTTCATCAAAATTGTTATTACTTATGAAAGCAGTGGTAAGGTCCCCTGCATGCCTTATTTCTTGTTGTGCTTCAACTACAATAAATTGATCAAACATAGTTTCACTGTCATATCAGTTATCAAGCAGTGGGAGTTGAAACAAATGCAGCCACTGAAATGACTTGATAACATAACAGTCTAGTCAGACATTATCCTGATGCAACCATTCCAAGATAGATTGAAACACATTTTGAACATCTATACAGCAATGATCAAAAATAGTCATTGCAATCTTTGTTTTACTATGTACTTCATTTCCATTAGACAAGGAAGAATGCACTTTATGAATCTTCATTCATCAAAATTGTTCAACATCTTGAATGATCTATAGTGGAGTGAAGAAATTGAAATACATGTTTAAACAAAATCAAATCTTATTTTACACACAAATATTCTTAAAAGCAGACAGTTCTAGAACAAGCTATATATTTGATGGAAAAACATTTCATTTGGATAAGTATTTTTTGAATCCAATACTGTGATTAATACTACCTTCTTTCAAATGTTACATACACTAAAAACAATGTTGAATGACTTTGAAACAAATTATTTTGTTTACCTTGCATCAGTGATCAATTTGATTGTTCCATGTTGGCTAATTCCCTTCATCCCATTATGTTACATTTTACATTCTTAAGATGGAATGTTAATGAGTGTTTGTAAAAATGAACAAGAATTCAGATGTATCATAAGTTTGGTTACTTTTTGCCAAGGGAAAATCACAAGATATTGCAGTTGTATTAGATACTACAGATACAGATAATTAGACACTATCTTTTATGTAAGAGTGATATGAAACAAAAGAAGATTCATGTGGTATGAACTTTTGTTCAACAGTTTTGAAAAGTGGGATACTTTTTTTTAGTCACAGGCTGTTCAAATGTTTGATAAAAAAGGGGACTGAATTTTCAGAAATATGAGCTAGGAATGGATTGATAAGTATTTGAGTAATTTTTAGTACATTTGTTGTCAAATCCTTCCATCAATGCTTTTTTCAGTTGATTGTGCTGAGATTACCACTACACATCCAATCTATCAATCCACCAATGCATCTCATGATTGATAAAAGTTGATTGCAAAGGTAGCTGTGGGTCTGTTACAAAAACCATACAGAATTGATGTTGGTTGGCTCTTTGAGAACCATGACAACAGCATGTTAGACTCTTATGATCAGTCCAATACTGTGACCAAAATGAATGACATATAATGATTTCAATTTTGTGTTGCTGGAAAATTTTGGAAAACACACTTCGCAAGACGTATTCCTATCATAATTTGTATTTTTTTCTGTGACGATTGGGAACGCACGCGATCGATGAGAATAATACGAAAATCACAAGAGAAAGTGTTGGATGATTTTCAACCGTATCTTGTGAGGTGGAACCCTCACAGCCCATCAAAAATAATGTTGAATGCTGGGGTACTTTCACGGAACATTTTGAAATATGGCAATAATACTAATACCTATGTGAAAAGTTTTATGTACCTTGAACTTTCCTATTCTCTCTCTGGCAAAAAGATTTTTTTGGATAGTCAACTTCTTGGGACTAAGCGAACTTGAAGTATGATAATTGATTCCTACGTGGAAAGCTGGACACGTCGAGAGTGCCGGATGCACATTTGGTTCTCTAATTGTCAGTGATGAAGATCTCTTTGTTTTTGCCAACAATAAGAGAGCGATCCAGAGATCGAGAGAGGTGAAGTTTAGCGATGCTGGGGTTTTTCCCATTTGTATACAGCAATGTACCATTTGTATGTGGAAACAAATCCATAAGCATTGTATAATACCGCTCCATCGTCGTACTCCACACACTTCAATATATTTTACTGCCTCATCGTCTTAGATAGAGACGTCTGCGTTTTTTGCCTCTTCGGGTTAGCGATCGCTTTTTGTGTCGTTTGCGAAACATCATCATGTGTACTAAGTAGTATGCATGCACGTCGTCACCGTGGCGCTTCGACAGCCGCTGTTTTCTTCCGTGAAAACCCCGCGGATTGCCCTCGATCCAGGATCTTCTCGATGATCCAACTTCATCATCGTTTGTTGTTTGTCCACTCATTTCTTTCCACTTTTCTGAGTCACCTTTGGATTTGCGAAGATATCCATCCCGCGGATGCAATCACGCCCATCGCATCCTGAACATCGCCGCTCTTCTTCAACCTAATCAATTGTTATCATCTTCCATACTAGCGTCTCCTCGTGAAGCACTCATCTATCGTAATTGATTGACTGTGCTTACCAGGTGACTTTTCCACGACATAACTTACTGAAACGGAAACGAAACAACCATGGCGAATTTCAAATTGGCAGCGGCCGCTTTGCTCTCGTTCGGGGCTGCATCGGCGTAAGTTGAACATGGTGCCTTCCGATCCTGCCGGTTGACATCTTCATCACGTTTCATTGCTTATTGAAAATCCACGTACGAGTACGTCAGTGACTGTCACAGTGTCTAACATATCAATATTTTTCAACTTTCTCTCAGGTGGCAAACGAGAACCTCCTTCGTGACCTCTCCCCGTGCCATCCAACAATCGGCACTGCAGACCGCCGCCCTTTACAACAACAACCATGCAGTGCAAACTCGCTCATCTCTCAACATGGTCGTCTCCGACCCCACCTCCGTCAGCTCCGGCGGCGGAATGTTCACTGCTTCCAACGCCGAAAGCCGTCGCGTGGTCCCCGAGGACCCCCGCGGTCGACCCACAATGAAGATTGTATACGTCGTTCTCGAATCCCAATACCAATCATCCATGACTGCGGCGGCGAAACGTATCAATGCCGGATCCGAAAACATGGCCGTGGAATGCGTGGGGTATTTGTTGGAGGAGTTGAGAAACGAGGATGCATTTGAACAATTTAAGAAGGATGTGGCAGATGCGAACATCTTCATTGGAAGTCTTATCTTTGTTCAGGAATTGGCGGAAAAGGTCACTGAGGTCGTGCAACCTTTGAGGGATCAATTGGACGCTGTGTTGATCTTCCCCTCGATGCCCGAGGTCATGAGGTTGAACAAGGTTGGATCGTTCACAATGAAAAACTTGGGACAATCTAAGAGTGTAGTTGCTGACTTCATGAAGAAGAAAAAGCAGGAGGATGGATCTTCCTTCGAGGAGGGCATGCTGAAGCTTTTGAGAACTCTGCCGAAGGTGTTGAAGTTCCTTCCAAGCGATAAGGCTGCTGATGCTCGTACTTTCATGATGTCCTTCCAATACTGGCTCGGAGGTAAGCGACGGAAACCTTGGTCATTCATCATTTGTTAATGATGCATAGTGTCTCATCGTGTGTCCTTCATTTTCAAATTGTAGGATCACCGCAAAACCTTGAGTCCCTTCTCCTTATGGTTGGTCAAGATTACGTTGGACCAGTCAAGGAGAACATGAAAGGAAAGCAGAAAGTGGTTGTCGAGGAACCAGTTCTCCTTCCCGATAAAGCCATCTGGCACCCCGTTGCACCGGATATTGTCTTCGAAACCAATCAAAAATACTTCGAATGGTACGACAAAGAATTTTGTCCTGAGGCTGGTATTGACCCAAAGAACGCACAAACCATTGGAATCATCCTTCAAAAGTCACACATCAACACGAAGGACGATACTCACTACGTTTCTTTGATTGCCGAGCTTGAGAGCCGTGGAGCGCGCGTTGTTCCCATTTACTCCGGAGGACTTGACTTCTCTGGACCCGTTGAGGAATACTACTATGACAGCAACGGAAAGCCCATTGTTGACACCATCATCAACCTCACTGGTTTCGCGCTCGTCGGAGGTCCTGCCTCGCAGGATCACAAGAAGGCAGCCTCCACCTTGAAAAAGTTGAACGTGCCCTACATGTGCGCAGTCCCTCTCGTCTTCCAGTCTTTCGAAGAGTGGCAAGCTTCCGAGCTCGGTCTTCACCCCATCCAAGTTGCTCTTCAAGTCTCATTGCCCGAAATTGATGGAGCCATTGAACCTATTATCTACGCTGGACGCGAGGGCGCCACCGGACGCAGCGTTCCGCTTGCCGACCGTGTGAACCTCCTTGCCGATCGTGCCATGAAGTGGGCTAATTTGCGCACGAAGAAGAACGCCGACAAGAAGATTGCTATTACTATCTTCTCCTTCCCCCCCGACAAGGGCAATGTCGGTACCGCCGCCTACCTCGATGTATTCGACTCCATCAAGGCCGTACTCAAGCAACTCAAGGCCGAGGGATATGATATTGGTGATGCTCCATCTGAGAAGGAGGCGATCATGGAGTCTGTGCTCAACGACCCTGAGGCCCGTATCAACTCCCCTGAGCTCAATGTCGCATACCGCATGAATACTGAGGAGTACTATGAGCTCACTCCTTACGCCAAGGACTTGGAAGAGAACTGGGGACCCGCACCCGGAAATCTTAACTCCGATGGACAAAACCTTGTGGTGTACGGAAAGCAATTCGGCAACGTCTTCATTGGAGTGCAACCATCTTTCGGGTACGAGGGAGATCCTATGCGACTTCTCTTCGCCAAGTCCGCAAGTCCTCACCATGGATTCGCTGCCTACTACACTTTCTTGGAGAAGATCTTTAAGGCTGATGCTGTTCTCCACTTCGGAACCCACGGGTCTCTTGAATTCATGCCAGGAAAGCAAGTTGGTATGTCCGGAACATGCTACCCCGACAGGCTCATCAACTCGCTCCCTTCTGCATACCTCTACGCCGCCAACAATCCCTCTGAGGCCACGATCGCCAAGAGGCGTTCGTATTCCGCTACTGTATCCTACCTCACCCCTCCTGCTGAGAATGCTGGTCTCTACAAGGGACTCAAAGAGTTGAAAGAACTCATCTCTTCCTACCAAGGACTTCGTGAGAATGAGGGCCGTGGACCTGCAATTGTGAACTCCATCGTTTCTACCGCATGGACCTGCAACCTTGACAAGGATATTGCTGATCTCCCTGACTTGGAGACGTATGACGCCAAGAACGATACACCCGAGCGCCGAGATGATATTGTGGGTAAGGTCTACTCCCAAATCATGCAAATCGAGAGTCGTCTTCTTCCATGCGGTCTCCACACTGTCGGAGTTCCTCCTACTGCTGAAGAGGCCATTGCCACCCTTGTCAACATTGCTCAGCTCGATCGTCCTGAAGATGGTATTGAGGGAATTCCCCGTGTTATTGCTGCTTCCATTGGACGTGACATCAACGACATCTACCGTGGAAACAACAATGGAGTTCTCGCCGATGTTGAACTCAACGATAAAGTTACTCAAGCAGCTCGTGCCGCTGTAAGAGCACTTGTTAGCCAATCCACTGACTCGAATGGACGTGTAAAAGAGGTCAAGAACTTCTTCGATGAGGTGGGGGGTTTCTTTGGAGGATTGGTTGGAGCCAAGAAGCCTTGGACGCAAGCCATCATTGACAACGGATTCCCAAATGTGAGCGAAGAACGTCTTGCGCCTGTTATGGCCTACCTTGAGTTCTGCTTGAAGCAAGTTGTTGCGAACAATGAGCTCCCCGGAATTATGGAGTTGCTCAACGGTCAATTTCTCATGCCTGCTCCCGGTGGAGATCCCATTCGTAACCCCGATGTCCTTCCCACTGGAAGAAATATGCACGCCCTCGATCCCTCAGCTATCCCAACGCAGGCAGCTGTCGAGGTTGCTGAGGATGTAGTCCGCAAACTCCTCGAGAAGCTCGCTGATGAAAACGATGGAGCGTACCCTGAGAGTATTGCGTTCACTTTGTGGGGAACTGATAACATCAAGACCTATGGAGAGTCTTTGGCACAAGTCCTCGCTCTTGTAGGAGTCCGTCCAATTGCAGATTCTCTCGGACGTGTCAACAAGGTCGAGCTCATTCCCCTCGAGCAGCTTGGACGTCCTCGTATCGACGTTGTTGTGTCTTGCTCCGGTGTCTTCCGAGATCTTTTCATCAACCAAATGAACCTCATGGATCGTGGAATCAAGTTAGCTGCCGAAGCTGATGAGCCTCTTGAGATGAACTTCGTTCGCAAGCATGCTTTGGAACAAGCAGAAGAACTCAACGTTTCGCTGCGTGAAGCTGCTTGCCGTGTATTCTCCAACTCTGCTGGATCTTACAGTGCCAATGTTGGTCTTGCCATCGAGAATGGAGGATGGGAAGACGAGAGCCAACTTCAAGAACAGTTCCTCACTCGTAAGGGATTTGCCTTCAATGCTGACAAGCCGGGAATGATGGAACAACAAGCTGATCTATTCAAGGCCGCACTCAAGAAGGTTGATGTCACTTTCCAGAACTTGGACTCATCTGAGATTTCCATCACTGATGTTTCCCACTATTACGATTCTGATCCGACCAAGGTTGTTCAAGGCCTTCGTGATGACAAGAGAAAGCCTATGTCTTTGATGGCGGATACAACCACCGCCAATGCCCAAGTTCGTACACTCTCTGAGACCGTTCGCCTTGACGCCAGAACCAAGCTTCTCAACCCCAAATTCTATGAGGGTATGTTGTCAACCGGTTACGAGGGAGTTCGTGAAATCCAGAAGCGCCTCCGTAACACTATGGGATGGTCTGCCACTGCAGGAGAGGTCGACAATTTTGTCTTCGAAGATGCCAACAGCGTCTTCATTGAGGACCCCGAGATGCAACAAAGACTACTTGACACCAACCCCAACGCCTTCCGCGACATGGTCACTACCTTTTTGGAGGCCAATGGGCGTGGATACTGGGAGACTTCAGAAGAGAACATCGAGCGCCTGCAAGAATTGTATGCCGAGGTTGAGGACCGCATTGAGGGAGTGTAAATAATTACTACATGATGCAGCGATAGAATGCTACGACCTATTTTGTAATCTTAACCCAAATCAGGGTTCCGAGGACTAATCATCATTGGTAATTATCTTAGTGTGCGGAGCCTTTTTGCCTTAGCAAGATCTAAACGAAGTAAAAATAAACTTACATAGAGCATGTTTTGATTTCCATTGTAAACTGATATAAATCATGATAACTCTTGTAAACTGATATAAATCATGATAACTCTCTCCAGAAGCACTCCGTTCTCTTTACACAATTCTGCTCTCCAAAAGTTATAGCCGCCCAATCAGTTCGAAGTCACAGAACAGGGTATTATGCCTTAAGTTTTTTTCATCAGCAAACATACGATCAAGTACGAAAGCGATTTTTGGAACAGTGACAGCAAGTATTCCCGTAAAAAATATGCTGTTGAGGAAGAAAATGTTTATTTTGTTAATATTCATGTCTCAATGTTGGAACTTAATTCCTCGTCTTTTTCTCCATCTTTTTCTTGAGCTTTTTGATCTCTTTTGGAGTCAGACCCGTAGTGTCAAATTCTTCAACTACAGGCGGTTTCAGTAATTTGATTTGATCTCTTTGTAAACCATCGGCGCGATCTCCATCAAAGAAAACGACATTGTACTTATTTCCAAAAACCTGAGAAACCTTAGCTTCGAAGAAGGCTCCTCCGAGATCGGCTTCAACTTCATCGCCGACTTTGAGTGGTGACGTGTATTGCCAGTTTGGGTCAAGTTGAGAATTGTTGGATGAAGGCGAGGATGTCGTCGCATCAGAGGAAGGAATGACAGCTCCCGAAAGACACCAGCCCTCCAAGTCTTTCTTGGCAGAATCAATTTGCTCAAAGAACGGACGTACTCTGAAGAGACTGAGACGTTGCATTCGTTCAGGTGTCATCGCAAAAGAAGCATCCGCCTTCAAATGCGCAGTGATTGCAGCCTCTGCTTTCCTGAGGCGTCCTTCTTCGATGGCTGCAAGATACATGTCTCTGTGTATCTCCAATATGGTTGTGCCGTAAGCATGAATCCGTTCTACCGCCTCTTTGAAGGACTCGGACGACATCGGCACCTTCTCACTGTTTGTTGCATCATTCACTGCAGAACATAACTCTTCCACTCGTTTGGCGACTCCGACAAAAAGTTGTTCATTCTCACTCTTGGCTTCATTTTCCAAAAACTCCAAAGGAAGCGCGTCCATCAAGTGGGCGCGAAGATCACCTGGTAACTGATTCACTTTTCCAGTGTACCTATTGGTTTCCGATGGACTCATCAAGACATCCTTCACACCATTTCTTTTTATAACGGCATTCCGTACACTCAAATAATCCAGATCCCAAACGTGTGTATCGACATTGAACGTCAGATGAATTGAATTATCATAATCCGTATCAATAGATGGATCGTTTTCATCTCCAGCGCATTCTTCCACTGTATCAGTAGTATGAGGAAATCCCGCCGGGATGAACAGCACATCGCCCTCGCGGGTCACAACATCCATCAGCAATTCCGTTCTCAACCTACCTTCTTTCTCCTCCAACAATACATGCAAGGGCAAACTATCATCTCCTTTTCCTCTTGCAAATGGATCTGCTGTGGGTTTGACATTCCCGTCCGTAGGTGGCGAGAAGACTCTCCAGCGTTTGGCTCCTTCCATTTGAACTACGAGGACGTCTTGGCGATCTGTGTGGGGAGGTGCCGATGTTCGCATGCCTTTCGCAGTGACGTACATGTTGAGTGCACCGGGGAGGGAGAGGGCGTCGGTGCAAGCTAGGGTGGGACCGGCGAGATGAGGAATGTGGGCTTAGCGAATCCAATATCCAGGTTGTGTGAAAATTCACGTTGAGTTGTGCAAATTTGCAAACAAAAAGAAATCTCCGTTAGATGTCAAATGTGAGCATGCACGATGTACGAACATGCATAAAGTCTCTAGAAACAGTGGTGATTTTGCAAAAAACTTACCTCCAATATTGTTAAAAATCACTGTTCCTTTTTTAAGAGCCGACTGAACTTGTTGCAAAGTCATACGGGCTTCATCGAAAGAAGACCCAGTCGGCTGAGAAACAGCAGCAACCTTTTTGTAAAATCGCGACAAAATTTGAGAATTCGAAATGTACGGCGATTAAGAAGAATAGCATTATCACAACCGAAACTTGATCTTGGCAAACTCACCTGCCATCCTTTACGATTGTCAGTAGAACCACGCTGGGCATCCAAAAAGTCCTCTTCCAAAGCAAGAGCCAAATCCCCGAAGTGGAAATAATTGGAAAATGCGCTTTTCTGACCTCCTTCCTTACCTGCCAGTATTTTTGCAGGGATGTAAAATGGAGTTCCATTCAGACCCAACAATTTCTCGCAAGATTCGACAGAGGAATCCAGTTTTTGGATTGCACGAAAAATGGCGAAGAAGGATCCTTCCGGTGCCGTACTTTGAGAATCATCGTCATCGTCAGAAAATCCAAATTCCTTGGCCCATTGATGGCCCTCTTTTAAAGAATCTCGGTATTTTGCCAGAAATTTGTTTGCAAGCGGAGGAGATGGGCTGATGATTTCGTCGCTTTTGGCTGTGTCCGTTGCGGATAACAATATCTGGGCTTGACGGCGATGGGTCCGTGATGATAATGCTACTGCTGATTGCTTCGGCAGTTGGAGGTTGGAGATAGAAGGTAGAAACGCATAGTGCAGTGGAGCGAGTATAACCAACTTTACGAGAAGAAGAACGCCGGATGTCGTCATGGTGAACAATATTATTATGAGCTGCGATACATGATAGTAAGTTTTGATGTCAATTTTTTGTGATGGTTGAAAGAGAAAAATTGTGATCCTCTGTCAATAATTAATTATTATCGCACTCGAGCTACCTCTTCTGCGGTATGGTATGGTACCATATTATGGTACGGTGCCATAGTTTGGTATGGTATTTTGTTTTTTAGCTGGCGAGAGGGACACTAAGCGAGATAGCACCACCTACAAAATATATCATACTACGATAGAAAACATCGACGTTGACGCTTGTGTCTGTCCTTCGTCCTCTAACACATAAACACTCTTCTAACTAAACATCCACCGGTTGCGTGAAGTCAAGAATCTACGAAGCCGTGTAGCGTGCTAAAAATAATATAGTATTAGACTTGGGGGCAATAGAACTGAAATGTGGAAGATTCTCATGATTGGAGGGAGCCTGTCTCACCAGAACCATGCAAGCCAAACATGTTGCGTAGCACCTCATGCGTTGGAGAGACAACATATAAGGCTGCACTCTACTAGGTAAGAGGTTAGTGTGCAGCAAATTGATGAAGGGAGCTATACAATCCAGGACAAAAATTCTCAATTAAAGGAGCTGAGAATCAACTTGGAATAAAACGTACAAGATCATTTTATATTATTGTAAATAGATCTCAAACTATACTGCTAGTGGGATAGCACTCTT
Source organism: Conticribra weissflogii (assembly GCA_036940025.1). Lineage (NCBI taxonomy): Eukaryota > Bacillariophyta > Thalassiosirophyceae > Thalassiosirales > Thalassiosiraceae > Conticribra > Conticribra weissflogii. The sequence continues at coordinate 16,712 of JALLPE010000493.1, forward strand.
ATTCACTGGTATGAATGGTACTTTTCAGCCATGGGAATTTTGTACTTAAAGCACCTGTGCAAGATACCAACATACAAGGGTATGGAGGTTCGTGGTCACCAGGTGCTTTCACAAAATTATTCTATACATAGGTGCATTGAGCCTTTGCAATGGATTGGAAACTATTGTGTATTTAAGCAAAGATTTGAGTGTCCAGTGTCATTGTAAATGCCTACTGTAGTAAGTGGTATGTCTATTTCATTGTTATGTGGACACACACAACTAAGGAACTATCACTG
>JALLPE010000494.1:0-13322 GCA_036940025.1 Conticribra weissflogii
AAAGTTGTTTGTTTTGTGATGTGACGAACTTTTTCACATTGTCACAACAAACTGCACTTCCAACTAAGTTGCTTGTCAATCAGCAAGATGAGGAATGTTGCAAATCATGTCATGAATGAATGGTGGTTCTTTTGGCATTATTTGGAATGTGGTCAAAATTGTACAATATAATTAATGCATGGGAGGGACCAGCAAGTCATCCACAAGCAAAGCAGTATTGTGTCAGATTTTATGTGGGCACACAAAAAAGTCTTCAAAAATGACATGAAAATTTGATGCATTTTTTCCAAATGGTATTGTACAGTGGATGTTTTGTTGTGGCAATTACAGATTTGATACTGAGCATGCTCACAAGGTGAGGCTTGTATTGGTTTCAGGCAATGAGCCAGCCAAGTTTGCTCATTTTTTGGCCATTTGGTTGCTAGATTTTTCAAATATTCTTGTGATATTGACAAAATATGGGCTTTGTCAATGAAAGTTAAAACTCAAGTCCCATGAAGTGTTGATACAGACAATGAGCCTTTAAAATCATCTACTACTTCATTCCATTGATCTCTTGCAATATTGGTTCTCCAGTGTTATATGCATGTGTGGCAAACCAGGATGGCTTGCTATGCTTTGAAACAAGTAAAGTATTTGTCAATTATGGAGTCTATGACAATGGTTTTCATTCTGTATCCATGCCATAATGTGGTGATGCACAGCAGAACTGTTTCATTATCAAGGACTTCATCACATATTGATATATATTTTTGATTTCCACTGAAGAATCCTAACCATCATGATTTGTTTGATAAACTCTTTATAATCTGCTGGATTTACACCATGAAAAAGCAGTGGTTGCAGATGAAGAAAACACTCAAAAGTAATTTCTCATCACCAAGTTAGTTGAAAGATTGCTCGCCTGTTAAAAGAATGGACTCATCAAACTGATTAGCACAAGATAGTGTACCAGCAAAAATGTCTTGTTTTACAGGAATGAAATGAACACAACATATTGGATTGTCCAATACAATTGAAGCATTAGATGACCCATTCTAATGAGTTTTTGTCAGCAGTAATAATAACATGATCAGTGTGAATATATAAATCAGCTCAAAGGAACATCATGCAAACTTTCTAAGGATCATAATAATGGAGAGAAGTTCCTGGGCAATGTAAATTTTTTTGATTATTTTAACATTGTGTTCTTATGCAGGAGAAAATAAAACAATGTCAGTTAAGTAGACTTTTGAATTGTCAACAATACAAAGAACTTCTTCTATGACTTTTCTACAAAGTCTTGAGTGCATTTTTAATATGCAATGGCAAAAATTTATTTGTAGTTACCACCTAGTCAGACAATGATGTAAAGGACTTGACCACTATCTTCAAGTTCAAAGTTATTTCTTGCATGGAGATGCTCAGCTTGGAGAAAAAATTATCCAAAGACTTGTACAAGGAATTCTTTCAAAAGTAAAGTTTTTTGTGCATGATAGCAATGGTGCAGAGGTCAAGGTATTTGTTGAAAGTGAAAGATAGTGTTGATAACTAGAACTCAGGTAGAAAAACCTTCATTATTGCACTAGTTTAAATGATTGTTACTGTAAGGATACATTTGGGTAAATTGACTGGATGGATAAATATAAGGAGACTCCCTCATACCCTTCCAGTAAAAACAAAGTTTGGGCAACAAAAATATACATACTAAATGACCATGGATTTCACCTGGTAACAATTACCTTTTCCCATCTACATGTTGGAGGACTGGCATTTCCCCAACAACAGGTAGAATGTATCTACTGGCTTCCATTTTTGAGGGGATTAAAATAAGAAATACTATGCTATACCCCTCCAATGCATTTGATGTCACCAATATCTGATTAATGTCATCATTCAAACACATATTCCCAAAAATTAAAGAGTAAAAAAAGCATCCCATTACAACAAATGACTGTGCTAATTACCAGCACATTGATTAATGGTCACAATGCAATGACCTCTTGAAGTATGTGGCTTACACAATATCCTCCATAAACTTAAAACAGATATACAGGAAGGATTTCTGCCTTTGTATGGATAACACAAAAGAATCCAACTGATACAGAGGCTCAATTCATCAGTATCAGGGAGCAGATATATATTGAGTCAGCCGTAAACCAAGATACCTTCTACATAGATATTTGTTACAACTACTTGAATTGTTAATACTCTATGTCCTTGACTTTTGTGCTGTGTAAAGGAATAAGAGGGCTCCCCCCTAACACAGTGATAGGGAACATTTCAATTTATCATTAAAATCACAATTCTCCTTTTAGGAATAACCATATTGAGAAATGAATGGGCTAAAGCATCGTCTAAGTGTTAGGGTTAGGGCTGTGGTGCAATATATACTAAGAAGAATGATACCACTTTGAATCATCAACTACTATTTTATGATGATCTCAAGGTAGGAACTAATTTTAGTACCTTTTGAGATTGTGATGTTCAATCGATTCTCTTCCTTCTGAATCAACCTCCCTTCCCTCTAGAGAAAGGCGATGACCTTGCACTTTCCAAATCAAGCGCAATTCGGTCCGCAATTTATCTATACAACACACTCACTGAAAAAATCTGCGGCAACAACTTTACAAAAATAGCATTTTAGTCTAAAATCAGTTTTTTCTTTCTATGCTAGAACAATCTCAAACAAAATGCGTATTGCTTGATGCCACTTGATACTACCGCTGTAGATATGTTCATTTCAGTTTTGTTGAAATAGGTCAATTGACTCTTCCCACCGATAGGACTGTTACAATTAACATGCCCTACCTAGCTACTGCTTCCAATGGCCTTCTTACTCACTCCACCACATTTTTCTTCGAGTCCTTCTCATATCCATACTCACGACCCTTCGTCTTCTTCAACTCATTCTCGTCAATGCCCTTATACGCTTCACCAGCGTTGTATCCGTGGAAAACTTTTGCTGTGATCTCGACCTGAGCATCATCCGGAACGAGCTCTTTCGGAATCTCTACGCGATTCACAATTTCAATTCCCGTGCTCACAATTGCATTGTACTTCATATCACTCATTGAGATGAAGTTGTGGATCTTTTTCACTCCTACACAATGCAGAACAAGTCGTGAGATACAAATATTCGGCAATATTGCATAAACTCTCGAGCAGTCTCAACACTTACCTAAAAAGTGTAGAGGGTCTGGCATCAATGCTTGGAAACGAGTATCTTGCACCCCAGCCACTTTCTCAGTGCATGCAAAGTAGTTTTCTGCAGAATCGCCCCCCTCTTGGCGTTTACGAGTGTTGTATACAAGGTATTTTGTCACCTCCCCAAGACTTCTTCCCTCTTTGCGATAGTAAATCACAATACCACATCCACCGCGTTGCGCTGTTTTGATGCACTCCTCGATGGCGTGAGTGAGATAAGGACGGCAGGTGCAGATATCGGACCCAAAGACATCACTTCCATTACATTCATCGTGGACTCTGCATGTCAACTCAATATCATCATCAGGAATCGTATCCGGATCACCTGAGGTTTTCACGGACGCCAACGTAAAAATTTGAGAAAAGTTGATAAAAATGAAAAGAACATGCTGTAAATTCTTCATCACCAAGTATCTTACCCCAGATGTAGATAGTCAATCCGCCAATAGGAGGAAGGAATATTTTAATGTCCGGACGCGTGATCAACTGTTCTTACGACGAAATCGAACGCATTAGATAAACCTTTCCAAACTATCGCATATGATCAATTGCATGCACTTGTCAACTTCTCACCTCTGGATACATTCCGTTTGTCATGCGGAAAATAGACTGACGCAGCACGGTTTCAGTACATCCAAACCTCCTCGCGATCTCGGGCAAATACCAAACTGGTTCCACGGCCGCCTTGCTGACAATCGACTGCCCGCTGGGCAACAAAATCTTTCCATCGGGGATAAGACGTCCGGTTTTCACAGCCTCGCGAGTCTCGGGCAGGTCGATGTGTGCCTTGGTAACTGCAATCGTCGGGCGAATATCAAATCCCTTATCCAAATAACCCGCATATGCCTCGGTAACAATATGCCCAAAAGGATCGATGGAAGCAATTTTCTTTGGATCGGTCCAAGATTTGTGCGGCCCGATATTGAACACTGGAGATGTCAGTTTCAAATTCGGCACGTAGTCGGGATTCAATTTGCCGGCGGCGACGGCGAGGCCGGTGTAAATGCAATAAGAGCCGGAGTGCGCTCCGATGGCATTGCGCTGAGAAGAATGACGCACGGTGCAAATCACGGGACCGCGGACGAGAGGGTCGGGGTGCCCCCAGGAAATGGGGATGGGATCGACGCCGAAAGCGTCAGCGTGAGATGTCAGACTAACATAGTCGAGCTGGGTGATTTCGGGGACTGGAATTCCGTCATTGTCTGTGATTTGGCAGGATGTATTTGCATAAAACCCAGTAAGTTCGAACAATTTCACTTTCCTTGGCGTGCCTCGATATGTCGGACAAAATCTTTCTACGCTCACCGTTTTTGGTAGCAGTTCCAGTGGTCCGGGGCTTCTTCGCCACAGGACCAGCCGTTGAAACAGGAGGACTCATGGTCGATTGGATTTGCGAGGGATTTGCGAAGTAAGAATACGACGAGGGATGTTAACAAAGCTGAAAAATGATGTCGTGTTCGTTGTTCGTTGTTCGTTGTTCGTTGTTCGTTGTTTGTTGTTCGTTGTTCGTTGTTCGTTGTTCGTTGCGGCGTTCAAGAAGAAAATAATTATGGCATCGAAAAAAATTCAAGTGTTCTGGATTCTAAAATATGAATTCATTAATAAGTATTGTATTACGTCTCGAGTGGCAACAAAATATTATTTGAGATGTCGTGCCTGTTAATTTTTTATTATATCATATTCAACAACGATCAGCATGTCTTCATGAACGACAGGAAGAGAAAACCAATGCTACCATATTATACTTCTCTCTTGATTGACCGATCTGTTCTAACGTAGATACTATAGTTACACCGCATTACTAAAAAATGTTAGATTGGATGATGCCGTGATGTCACCATAGACATTCACGGTCACCAATTCATGTCATTCGGAGGCGGGTCAAAGATTCTCATTCAAGATCTTCGGAACATCTCTTGGAGAAGAGAATATGACATCCGAGGAATCTTTCCTGTGCGTATGTGTGCGCTGTGTTCGGGTGATAAAAAATTCTTTTTCGCTGTCTCTCAACACGTACGTGCGTATGATTTGTTATCGGCAGGAAACTCCTGAGTTTCTTCTAATGCCTTCGATTACATTCTCTCAATCGACCTCATGATATTATATCATATATATTTTATAATATGATCTTCTCTCCTATGTAGTAGGCCCTCTCACTATCATACTTCACAATACCTACATACCTCATACGTATCCTCACATCCATCAAGTTTTTTAGTGTCACCGTTTGTCGCGGTCAGAAAACAAGCAAGAGCCATCACAAATCCAACATGTCGTACACCATACACTCGTCTTGCACACTTCCAACCTGCCAGCGCCTCCCACCTCCCACCCCTTCCAAACCAATTGCGACTTTACCCCTATCTACTTTTCTCAATGACTCGCGGAATCGTATTTTTTTCTACGGACAAGATTACGTCCGCAAAGAGTGGCATCACCTCTTCAGTGACGTGTAGAAACCACTCTCACGGGATGAAATTTCATCTTCTGCTGCCATGGGTTCTCACTACTGCCTTGTCCATCACTTCGGCAAACTGTAACCTTCATTATCAACCTTTATCATGTTTCCAGATTTTGAATGGGGGATGCCATCGTTCATGGGACCGAGGTCAGAAATCCCGGACACCACATTGTGGTAAACATTTAATCGCATATCCTTTGACGGATCTTCATCGCGGATTTTTTATATTCAAGTATCAGCCGGCGAAAACAACACTTGAAGTGACAAATTTAACCATGTTTGGTGACAAATATGGACACGAATATGACAACAATAGAAGTCAACAAGCACCGGACATGAATGCAACAGAAAGAGGCCAAAGAGTAACAAAACTGAAAATGGAAGAAGCAAAGCTTGTTGAAAAGCAAATTCACATTTCATTGCGCAACGTAAAAAGAAATAATAGGAAAAAGAGGGGCAATGCACCTACAGCGGAGTTATTTCCATCGGTGCGGCATTGTAATGCGGCACTCGCAACTTTTGGAGATGCGGGGGATTTCAAAAGGGCACTGAAGCTGTTCATGCAAATGCGGAAGGTTGCAGCAACTATGAGAATGTCTAAAGGTGGAAGTGTTTTTTCTTCGTCAGACAGCCGCAATTTCGCAGAAAATGATTCCGAAATGAAGCGCCATGTTGCCGAAACATTCGAAAACTCGAAAAATTCCGTACATAAGTCGTCGATTGATTTGGTTTCCAGTCCCCCCAAACCTAACTTGGTAACGTATTCAACAATGATGTCAAGGGCAGTTTCCCTTGGGAAACCGAGGGTGGCCTTACGACTTTGGAATTTAATGCGCAACCAGCCAAATTTTTACGTGAATGTACTCTCGCGAAAACTAAGAGCTGGGCGGATCATCTGCGACGATGCAGAACAGCTGGTGGGGCGGGCGGGTTTGCAGGCTTTGGAAGAGGATGAGACAATCATCGTACCAGATGTCATTTGCTGCAACACATTAATGAATGCTTATGCAAAGCTTGGAGACAACGTGATGGCTCGGTCCGTGTTGAACTCAATGCTCGGGGCAAATAGTGATGGTGGCGACAGTGTGTTATGCCACGAGGGTATACCCAGGACAACCCCGACTGTAGTTACGTACAACACTCTTGCTGATGCTTGCAAAGTAGCCGGGGAGCTAGGAGAGGCATTGGAGGTACTTCAGCTCATGAAAGACCACGCCAGTAAGACTGGGCAAAAACCAGTTGTACCTGATGCGATGACATACACAATTCTAATTTCAACATGCGCAAGAAAGAGTAAGCAACAGCAGCAATCTAGAGATATCAGAAGTGGAGGAGAACGCGATCCTGACATGGCATTTAGTCTTTTAGATCGAATGATTTTCGACGGTATCAAACCGAACGGTGTGACATATTGTGCGTTGATTGATGTGTGAGTCTCAAAGGAGTTTACTTTTCTATATCGCCCGTTAAAGGATCGCACATTGGAAACAGTTTCGAATATGGCAACATGTTTTCAATATTTTTTAGGTGTAGCAGGTGTCGACGAGTTGATTTGGCGCTAAATGGGTTGCGCATTATGTTGAAACAGCGCTCTGGGGCCAATACAACAAACGCGTTACCTAGGAATCAGCAACGCCCTTTGCCGAATGAAGTGGGCGCATGGACAGGTGAGTCCCTCATTTATTTCGCTTCTGCGATCCCCCCAATACCTCTAGAATTCTTGGTCTGCTGATCGGATTCTGCGAAACTCGTTTGATAGCTGCAATCAATGCCTGCGGCAAAAGCGGAAGAACGGATACTGCTCTAAGACTTTTTAGGACAATGCAAAGTTTCGGAGTTAAACCTAACGCGGTAACATGGTAAGTTACATCTCTTGCTTTCCCACATCTTAATATATTTTCTTCTCAATTGTGAAACGATAAACTTATGTTCATTCAAAGTGGCTGTCTCTCGGACTGTCTATTGAAAAGTGAACCTATGCGGATTGCAGAAACACTGGAGGTCTTGCGATATATGAAATCTGAGGGATTAGTACCAAGTGAAGTAATGTACACGAGTCTAATGGACACCGCAACAAAAGTAGCTGTGATGGAAAATGCCAACTTAAGAGTGACGAAAGATGGGCTGCACGTTCAAGTTGTAGAGAAAACAGCGGATTCTTCTTCGACCGAAAAAGAGATCAATCCCAATACGACAAAAGCCATTGTGCTCTATACTGAGCTGATGCGCTGTCTTATACAGGATGAAACCATACGTGTTTATGAAAAAATTCCGAGAGGAGAAAGAAATGATGGTCACCCAAATATGCTGTTAAAGGTTTTTCTGGTATTCCAAGAGATGAAAAACTCGGGTCTTAAACCGGACATCGCATGCTACAATTCTTTACTCCGAGCGTGTGCAAAAGCAGGTGACATAGAACTGGCGCAAGACGTACTGCGAAGAATCGAAGATGATGGGCTTCAGCCAAACAGAGCAACATGGAGAGAAGCTATTAAGGCAGCCAAAAATGCTAAGAGATCTGATTTTGCTGATGAGGTATGGAATACTGGAACAACATATCGCGAAAAGCGCAGTTCGAACTCTAGAGATGTCTCGAACTGGACCCCAAATATGGCAGATGTGGAGCTCTTGATGTCTGTATACGTGGCAGAAACAAAATCTCTGAGCGATCACAAAAAAAGGATACTTTTGCACCAAAAGATAATACAGCTCTACGAAGATATTGTCCACAAAAGGAAGATAAATAACATCATCGACGAATTCTTAGAAAATCAAAAGCTAATGCTGATTGCTGTAAGAGCATGCGTTTCTTTTGTAACAAGTGCTAGCAAAGACCTCAAGGAAGAAACTCAACGAGCTAAGGATATCGCCTGCGAAATAGCGGGCCTTGAATGCCTCCAAGGCAAAATTTCATCGTCCGTTTGTGATGTCAAAACCATAAAAGCTCTTCAGTTGGCACAAACTTGGCTTTACGCATTCTGATTTGCGTCGAAATCTTTCAAAAATAGGGCAGACTTTTTTATGTTTGCCGTTTTTTACGATAAATGACTATTAAATGCCATTTCAAAGTTCTCGATTGCTTCACTGCATATGAATTCATTTGATTGGTCAATTTTCATTGTTGCCAAATTTCGTTCGATATAATCATATCCTTCTGCGTATTGCCGAATAACGTTTAGAGCTTTCGAGTACTCGGATGGGTCCATCAAATGGGATGATATGGAACTTGCGCCTTCAACGAAACATTGGCATAATTCACGTTGCCCCGTTTCAGCACATTCAAGGGCGAGGTCAATGAATTCCGAAACAAACAGCAATGGATTGTTATGGATGCTACAGACGACAGTAGCAATCCTATCGACAGACGATTGGCATTGAGGTACGTTCATCTCAATTCCACTAGAAAGATTACTCCTTACTTCGTGCGCAAGAAGTCGGGTGATTGAATTCACCCCATCTTCAACGCATTGTATTACGTCTCCTCTGTGTAGAGATTTAGCAGTTTCTAATGCCTCTGACTTTGCAACACATTCCGACGCTAGGATCATTGATCTTGGAAGTTCAAGACGTTTCAACTCTTTGAAGATTAGAATTAGTAACTCCCAGTCAATAGAGTCCCGGTCAATGACACAGAGATCCAGAAGAAGTAGGTGCAAACGCCCAGAGAATCCCTGATACGACCCTCCTCCATGGTTTCTCCAAATTGTCCTTGCAAATGAAGGAAAGTGCATTTCGCTCAATTGAACCAAATCAGAATGAGGTAAGGGTAGGCCCATGGCTTCAATTTCCATCGCAACAAATGATCCAAAAGCGTACTTGTTGAGACGATCGTCGCATATGTCAGTCGCGTAGCCCTCCTCCAAGATAACCCTCACAATCACGTCATGTGGACAAAGTATTGAAGCCACTCGAAGAGCTCGATGACGCATGGCAAAAGAAAGGGCCTTGTTCTTGGACCTTCCATCTTCGATGACATTACTGTTCGACGAACCGGATAAGAAACTATTATCACTGCTGCTATATTCATCTGAGAGAAAGCCACATGTTGACGCCAATGTACTTCCTTGACCAGCAAAAACAATCCCGAGAAGTTCTCGGGCATGCTCTAAAGCTAGATTTCCTTCAAAACAACCATCTTTTGGACAAGTCTGCTTCCCTCCTTTACGTGTCATTGTCGCATTTTTTTTGCCCACCATAATGTTACAATTGAAGTTTTCGTCGCCAAATTCATTAATGATCAATTCTTTATTTCTGTGGTAGCCTTCAGCAAAGCAAATGAGGAATGCAATTCGTAGAGCAACCCTAGAGCAGATATGCTCCGATGATTCTCTGAGCGATGACATCGCGTTCAATACTGATGGTTCCTCGCTAGAAATGATCCCAAGATTTTCACCCCCCCGATGGGTATTGTTGTTCAGGCTGTTGGAATCGACGCCTTCTAAATCACTTGTCCATGCAATGTCCATCACAAAATCTGACGTTATTTCGCCTTCATCTGACTGAACTACCTCATTCAACTTTTTTTCTTTGTAGTCATTCTTTGCCAGAAGATCGGTAGTCTTCGTCAACGAGCAGTCAACGATGTCATTTGACGCATCATCGCCATGAATCATCCATCTCCTCGCTAGTGTTCGGGCCACTCTACCCACAAAGATGTGAGTGTATCGATTCGCGAGCGATTTGCAGGCATCGTGAACGAGGATTGCTAAAGAGCGAAAATGTGATGTTGTAAATCCGTCACAATCGTCGAGAGAAGCCAAAGCGGCTGATAAGGATCCTTCTACCAACAGTTCTCGAACGAAATGCTCAGGGCAATAGTTTTCCATATCAGCTGACACTTTTTGAACTTTTCGAATTATTGATTTGTACACCTTTTGCACCAAGTTGGAGGAGATATTCTGCTCAAGAACTTTGTCAACAAGGATGTAATCTGAGAGGATAGCTCTCGCTGTATCAATGCGCTTGACCCTATCTAATGCACCTATTTCATCCTCCTTCGCAACGCGACCATTCAACGATTCGATTTCTTCCGATGCTATTGTAGCATTACTGTGCGCCAAATCAAGGCAATGCAACTGTTCAACAGAGCCAGCAGTGTACTGAGACGAGCACCACCAAGCAAGATCTGCTTTATCAGCTGGCGAAACTAACTTTTTGATGACGGGAATGACGGACGACTCTACTTTTGGTAGTTCTTCACCGCTTTCTCGAAGTTTGCGAAATCGCACAATCAGCGACCTTGCATGCAAATATCCGGGTGGTAATTGGACCATGCTACAGAGAGAAGCAAGAGCGCCAGCCATGGAATTTGCGCTGTTGTGGTCAAGAATATCGTGTAATGGCACCAACGGATCAAATACATCATCCGATTCTTCGAATCCAAGCACACTGCACATATTTCTTTTTGTGGGTGGCGAGAATGGATCTAGCGGGAGAGGCTCAAACATTTTGTTATATTCTGGACGCTCTTCCAATGGGTAACTCTCGAAAGTTGTAGACAATAAGGTCAAAACATCAAATCGTCTCTGAATTCTCAACGTCTCGGCCTCAAGCGCTCTCACTCTTGCCTCTTTCTTTGTGACTAATTTGCGAAGACACTCGCTGTATAGTGTCAAGACTAGAGTGTGACGATCGTAATCACGACTTGCTAGCGAATCTCGTTCGAGCTCAATCAAACATTTTCGCAAAACCTTCGACTGATTAATTACCGGTAGATATGACAGGCATAGTCTCGTTGCGGATTCTGTCATGTGTAAATCAAACCTAATGTCTCCTTCGCAGTTCGAGCGCCGACTTGTGTCGATATTTTTGGGCGACGACAACAAGAATTCTACGAGTGAAGTCTGCGGGAAAACCTCGTTTAGACCGTATGCATGAGCGAATTTGGAAGATAGTTTCATTACAATTTCTACTCCATGACTTTTTGCTGCATTCCAAATCAAATCTCTGCAATATTTCTCAAGGTTTTCATTCGCAGAATCATCGGATGTAGTAAAAATGCTAGGATCAAACGGCACAGCATGGCGTGAAAGTACAGCCCACCATTTTGAATTGCGTGAAAGCTCTTTGCATTGCTCGATAAAGCGTCGTTGTTTATTCCAAGGAAGTGTCTTGCCAGAGGAATATGTACCAATACCACAATATGCACCAATGCTGGCAAGAGTGAGAATGCGGTTGAAATCTCTCCTCCCCATCGCAGATGGTAATGCTGCTTGGTAGATCTAAAAATGAATACATGGGAGAAAGAGATGTTAGGCGCAAAAATCCTAATTATGACCAGATGGAGAAGAGGAGGAAAAAATACCTTGAATGCCGCCTCCTTCGGTAAGTGGACCAAGAAAGATATCGCTAACTGACTATCAATATTTCCTGATGTGATACCTGATTCAGTGCCGCCAAGGCTTCTCTCGGCGAGGACACGTTTGTTTTTCTTCAAAATGCTCTCGGCATTAAAAAGCAGTGGCGTTGCAATCATCTTAACTGAGCAACTCTGTGATAATACAACAGACGCCGAAAAAGAGAGAAGACGAAGAGTTGCTGTGTGTGCACCTCTTGATTCTAAAGGATGAAATATTCCCGATGCAGACATGGCAGAATCACTTGTTGCTGAAAATGCTTTTGTTGGGCTATTCGATTCAAAATCCATTATCATCTTGCAATACGCCATACTAAGGCTAAGAGCCTCGAATGGACGTAACAGCAGGCCATCACCAATGTACCAAGATGGATGAAGGTTAGGCGTCGTCGAAATGCATTCGTGATGAAGATATGTTGAACAATGATTCGATGAATCGGATGATTCATCGGTTGCGCTGATTGGATTTGCGTGATGTTTCTGCGAGCTGTCATGCATGTAGTTCATGTATTTTTCGACGCGTTCGCCAACACCAAGATCCGAACGGGTAGATACGTCACACATCAACTCAGTCAAATTGCAAAGTAAAAGTGCAGGTGACAGGATGGAGGGCAGAGAAAACGGTAGAATATGCTCGCGAAGAAGAAACGATGCTTGTCCAATACTCTTCATGGCGATCAGTAACGAAGATGAGTCACCATCGAGTGGTGTAGAATTCGTGTTACGCGCTTCGGTAAAAGCCCTCGAACAGAGCGATAAAACCACTGAAAAAATACACTGGTACGAAGAATGATCACTTTTGTCATCAAGAACTCCCGACGCTCGAAGTAAAAGAAGACTCGCAGGTGTGCCAGCCGATCTTGCTAATCGAGAAGCAGCATCGCCTATTGACCACGACCACAATTGCGAAATACGAGGCGGAGTGTCTCCAAGGATCGCGCACCAGTGACGTGCCATAGCCATAACTGATTTCAGTTGGTGGCGTAGTGATTCGTCGATTAAATCTTTCGAATAATTTTGGGTTGCAAGCAACTCAATACAAGGCTTCAATAAATCCAGAATAACTAATTTGCATGCTGACGTTGTCCTCAATTCTTCCAATGTAAGGAAAACACCACAACCTGACTGTAACATTGAAACTTTTTGGAACTCTTTCAGGAGAGTAGAAACTTCTACTAGGAAAGACGGCGTTCCATGTCGCTTGCCACTAATATTCCTCAATGCAATCGTTTTGCTTTGCATTATGGAGAGTACCGAACAAGCCGTTGCACTCGCCAGTATTGCTTGGCTTTTTGCCTCTTCCACGAAGGAATCATTCAA
>JALLPE010000495.1:0-17034 GCA_036940025.1 Conticribra weissflogii
CAACAATTGTGGTAGAAACATAACAACAATCATCAGCAAAAAGAACAGCAGTAGCAGCTATAAACAACAATCAGCTATTGCAGCAGTGACAAGAGTAGCAGACACAACCCAAACAACAATCAATGGGAGGGGTCCCAGCAGCAAACAACAATTGACAGTTATGGTAGAGGCAACAGCAACATTGATGGCAGCGGGGTGGCAGCAGCAGCCCCATTGCCACTTCACCCCTCTTTAGGTTGGCCAGCTCTCATGCCTCCATCATGGGGCTGCTCCTTCAAATAAAACTACAACATAATAATGATTTTCCTAAAAATTTGAATTGGTATTCAAATGTTATCATACTATGTTCTATCATATACTATTTGTTTCTAGTTAAAGTATAGTACAGACACAGTGCTAACACAAAGGCGAAAGTAAATTTTTGTGTCTTTTTCTAAGCATAACTGACATGCTTTTTTGCAATGTTGGTTGAAAATTTACTGACATGTCACCAACAAGTCAAAAAATGTCTGTCCTGTTGGTGTTTGGACCAACATTACACAAATCAACATTTCCAACTAAGCTAGATGATACAAGTGAAAAAACAATTAAGGAACAATTGGGGTGATTTACATCTTGTAGACTAAAGAAAGTAGGTCATACATAAAATATTAAAGTATTATTGAACATGGACAATTTTTGATAAAATTCGGAATCTGAAATCTGGAATCTAGTCACGGATTGGGTAACATTCAAGTTTAATTCCAATTCTGTGCTTTTAGAGCTCATCTTTGATTCAAGACCTATGGCCTAGAAAAGAGATAAATTTAGCTTTTACAAGATTTTGGAAGTGATTTCCTGCATCCAGTAAAATATTATTCCAATTTTGGCTGAATGGATGATATTGAATACTTTTCATGCCAGGAATCTTAAAAATTTGTAGTACATAGCAATACTGTAAATGCAACCTTTTCATTTTCATTTTCATTTTCATTTTCATTTTCATTTGTTTCTTATTATTGTCAAACATGATGCAAATGATTGCAGATATTCCATTTGTAGGTTTTCATGAAGGGGCCTCATATGTGATGTGCAATCATTGTATGCAGGGTCAAAGTAAAGTAAAGAGATTGGTAAGAAGAAATCCGAAATTGTTTAAAATGAATTAAATATTAACAATACTTTCAATACTTGTGACAAGGCATGTTGAGGATTTTCCCATTTTATGATTTTTTCATGCTAGCTTTACTTGGTCATTTTCATGTCCATTACCATTGTGTGTGCTTATTTGTTGAGATTGATCCTTCAGGAAGAGTAAAAATGCTGCAGCGTTATAGTCCATGCATTTCATTCTCATGATGAAAATCACAGCAAGTATTATTTAGCACAAAATGGTACACACACTACAAAATGCAATTAATATGAACTGATATGTATTGAAAAAATTTTTGGACCATTCTAATTCATAGCAAGAGCTGCAGTTTTAATGTTTGGTTTGAACAATAAATAAAACAAGATTGTAGCTGTACATCAAGATTCCAAATGATAATGATGTTTCTCCTCCCTGAATGGTATTCAATACATGAGACTCATGCTGCTTATCAAGATTCTACCAAAGTTACTCTACTAAAAATTAAGAAATGAATCCAACATAATACTTTAAAACATGCCATTATAATATCAACAGAATACAATGTTCTGATTTCTGATGTATAACATTGTTGGGACAGCAAAGTTTTATAGAAACATGAACAAGGACTGGAATTTGCACAAAACTATCATTATTCATCATTGTGACCATAATTAAACTTTTAACCAATAATATTTTTTCCACCAATTATATAAAGTCTTCAAGAGATTTGATTTAAAAACATCATGAAATAAAAACTTGAATAAAAGTGCAATCAGTCATTTTCCTCAACCTCATCAGAAAGTGCATAATTACAATATTTATAAATTTGCTCCATAAATATTTAAATTGTCTCCATCATCAATATTTATTGAGAACAATCCAGTGAATATATCACTGCTTAAGCTGAGTCATGTGCCGGGTATATTTTGGAGACTTTTGCAAATCTGGGATGTTTAAATACTACTTACATGTTGGTCTGAATCCTACCTCTCACAAGAGGCTTGAATGAAACACTTGACAGCTTAGTGTAAAGTATGTTATGAAAAATTGAGTTTCATTTATGCTTAAACTCAAAACCAAATGTGATTTATGCAATGTTGCTAAAACAAAAGTAGCTTTGATGTCAAGAGCAAGATTCTGATACAAAACCAACTCCATATTTGATATAGCATCAAACATGACTTTGGATAAGATACATGAAACAATACTGCAGTAGAGAACAAGGAAGAGATTTTTTGTCATCATATGAAATGCACAAGGAGAGATAGCATTTTGCTTAGCAGTATTCACTTGATTGATAAAGTGCATCCTCACCTTTGATAATCTAAATTGAGTTTCTTTTTAATTTGTTGTTTCCAAATCTGAGAACATCTGCCAGTTGTAAACCACAAATGCCTTGAGTTACAACTGTTTAAAGTCGGCTTCAACAATTTTTTCTTTTATCACAACAAAACTAAATGTACAACAAAAAATACATAAATATTGGTAAGTGGCTTGTAGATACTTATACTAATTTCAGAACAATCAAAGCTATTCATTCTCAAATTAGTACATAATGAAAAGTTCTTGTTTGGCACCTATCTAGCTTCATTTAACAATGTTGGAAATAATAAATAGTAATACTCACATGCATGGTGCTAAAATAGTTATGGAGAAAGAGATAAAGGAATGGTTTCATTTGGGGTTGAAAATCAAAAGACAATTGCAATGTAGACCTACCATGGTCCATCTTGTAATGGTCTTGATGATCCACAAGATGGATAGTGAGGAATTTTATTGTTCAACTCAAATGAAAATGGATAGAACTGGAGAATCCCCAGTTGATGTGAAATATTACTTATTTGCCCAAAAGAAATACCAATTGTTACACATTATACTCTCAATTAATGATTGATCTGTACATAAATGAATTATAGTATTATGAAAATTCGCGGTCATGAAACAAGGGAATCAATTCAGTTTGCATACAATATGGATGATATCTTTTCAATAAATGGACTCCTTACTGTGGTAGTATTGCCTGCATAATTCAACTCCAAACTGAATGACTTCGCAGAAGGCTGCATGTAATTGGCCGTGAAACTGGGATTCGACAGAGTTAGTGCCGAAGATGAGCTTCTTCCAATGGGAGGATGATGGACGTTTACTTTTATGGAAGTTGCATTGCTCTGTTCACCAAAAAAAGAAACCCTGGCCTTTCCCTGTTTCGTTACGGCAATGGCATCAAATAGGTCTTTCTTATCACGAATATCTTTATCAACCGAATAGTACCTCGGAATTTCACGGGCAGAGTTCTGTCCAATTGAATGATCGTAAGTTATCATTGAGAGACAGTCCACATCCTCTTTACTACGTGACACACTCGGCGCACGATTGCTCGCATGAGTTGTGGAAACATCGACGAGAGCGGTGGTCTTCTCTCTTTTGCAGCGCCAAATGTTCTTCCGGTGTTTTGGCTCATTATTCGAGAAAGAAATCATCATATCTGAAACGGACGAGCGCCTACTCTTCACGTTCTTGAAGTTCATCCCCCCTTCTTGGACGCTGGAATCGGAAAGAATGCTGCCACATAACATGACTTCATCGGTTGAGGCAAACGTCAATTTTCGAAGGACATTCTTGGTGTTGCAAGGTTCTTCTGAAGTAAGTTTGAAATGACTTGTCGTGGATGGGACGAATGCTGTGGAATTTTTCATGTCGGCAATAGGTTTTGATTCTCTTTTACTAGAAATAGTACTTCCCGTCTTCTGGTCAGATTTTCCAACGGCAGAAAATAGATCCAGATCCTCACAATCACTGTTCTTCAACGCACCAATCTTTTTGTTGACTGATGGTGGCGAATTTCCTTCTTTCAACTGATACTTGCTCTTCTCAAAGACAGCCATGAAAATCATCTTCACCATTTCAGACGACGATTGTCCTCGCCTCGACGAAAGTATCTGTTTCGTAGAATTTTTTTTACTCGTTTTGAGACGCCCCTTATTCTGGTCGAGGAGGAGCTTTTGTAGGAAATCATGGACACCTCGTGCTTTCTCGGCGTTGAACGGCGAGGGAGCTGGCTTGAGGTACTTTTGACGAAGAGGATCGTTGCACGTAATCATCTTGGTAGGGATAAGAGGGTCGTAAGTAAAATAAATTGGTTGGAGCAAAGTGCCATGGTTGCCATTTTAGTGATGGCGTTGTTAAGCTCTATTGAAATGTAATATAATAGGAAGCATTATTATTCTTGCGGGCAACGTCGAAGTTTCAATACCAGAAATCTGGAAGAATCTTGCCGGATCTTCTGGAAGGCAATGGATTAGCGATGATTTTTACTGAATTCCTATGTATTGACAGAGAGAAAAATCGCTAATCTAGTGTCTTTCTGGATCAATTAGCGATATTTTTCCTCTTTGACTGGGCATAGGAATTCGCTAAAAAACATCGCTAATCCATTGTCTTCCTGAGGGGGGTTGGCCAAGGATGTAGTGTGCAATAAAAAATGTTTATCGTGTACGTGGTGTTAATTTACTAAAAGGTGTATTATGATATTATAGTACCGACAAATAATATGCGATTCTTTATCACAATTAGTAAAATGTATTGTACTCACTTGAAGTTGCTTCATGAAGTTCTGGTAGAAATGTTGCGAACTCCCATATCTCGTCCTCAAAAAAGCCTATACAATCTGTTCAAACTCCGAATAAAGTAAAAGTGTTAGGGCAGCGATCATATGATTCGAATTACGTAATCTCTACATATTATTAAATATGCAAATTGGAAACAGATCCTATCGCGCGTAAATTTTACGGTATTGAAATGACTCCTGTATGTTCGATTCTACTCCTCCCATCTTCACACCTACGACACAACCCCAAAAGACCCTGCTGGGAAAGAGTGGTAAGTGCAATTTTAGGTAGTGCGTGGACACGGCCCAGTGACAAAACAACATTGCGTCTAACAGGTTTTCGTATTAAATTTTGTCGCAGGTTGAGCAGTTTCGTCATGCGAATCCCGATAAATGTAACAAAAAGTATGCGAATAGCTCGGAGTAAAAATACTACAACTACCATAGTCAATTAGAATACGAAACTAATCCACAATAGATCGTACGTAGCACCAGAGGGACAATACAGTACAAAAAGTAAGTAAGAAAACAAATAATGTAAAAATAACGAACAAAAAGATCTTAGGAGTATATGTATTTTACATTGTACAATGCATCGTATAGTACGATCTTCAAATCATGAACGCAACAATCATTTCACATATTACTATCGCCTTTCGCCATGGCCCTCGATCCTCCCGCGAAGTCCACTGACCGTCCGACGAGAAGAGTCCCTCGCGATCCAAGCGAAAGACTTTGGTCCCAACCGCTACAGTCGTCTTCATCGTCGTCTTCGTCGTCTTCGTACAAGCCAAAGTCATCTTCCAGTGGAGCCAGTCAAAATCATACTCGATCAAGTCCCAAATTTCATCATCGCAGCACTTTTCATGATTTCCACGAAAGCAGCCTTACAAATACCAGGAGTGGTAGCAAAGGTGCCGTCAAGGATTCAATTGAATTTTCATCCTCATCGACATCACGTCGCAGATATTCGGAGGGCGTCGCTGTCGATGCATGCACCCGGAGCTTTTCCCGCCAGAATACGAGGAACGAAAGCATCATCAAGGCCTTACAAACGTACTCTCTGAACGTTGAGGGAAATGTGAAGGAGGGTGATCGTGGTCGCGGAAACGACGGCATGATTGGGGGCCTCGAGGATGATGAAGAAGGCAGAAAGAATCACTTCAACATGGAAAAACACTATCGCCGTTCGAGTTCGGCTCCTGATCCCGATGATTCTGGCAATCTGATCTTTAGGGGTAGCTCTTATAGTTCTTCGTCGTCTTCGTCTTCGTCTTCGTCTTCGTCTTCATCATCTTCTTCATCATCTTCTTCTTCCGCTGTTACTGAGAGCCCCTCGGATTTCTGTTTGACCGACGACGACGACGAAGAAGAAGAACATGAAGCAGCCAAGGGCGTCAAACACTGCAACAGAGAAGAATCCAATGAACGCCTGGACACCAGCACAAGAAGCATTCAAAGCACACCCAAATCATGTCTCAAGGAACCCAAATTTTCCCAACGACAACCTTCTTTCATCCATTCCGATTCCATGGAATCTTTCAAACCCGCCAGGAGAGTCAGTTCCCGAGACAATCTCAACAAATCTCTCACCGGCAGTATTTCTTGGAATCATTCCGTCAAGACTTTCAGGGCCAGTATCGATAGTTCCAAGGTGGAAGAAGAATTGTTTTACGTCGATGATGACGATTTGTTTGGTGAATCCGATCGAGATCTTATGGAAAACAGTTGCAAACAGAAGAAATCGACTGTCACTGCTACTTCTGCGAAAAACAATCCTGACAAAGGTGCGGGAGAGGAGTCTTCTACCGCCAACAGCCAGCCGCAAAGACGAAAAAGTGCGCCAGTCAATCCACGAAAGTATTTGGCACGTGACGAATCCGGAAAAATCGACTATTTCAAAGAGGAAATTTCGAAGCAGGAACGAAGCACCGTCGGGCGTCGTCATAGCAGTATATTAAGAGACGATCCTTTTTATGGAAGCTTGAAGAATAGTCTCAAGGGGGCGAATGGTGGCATCGACAAAATCATGATGAGGGGGAAGGACGAGAAGGCGGATGGTGTTGTTGCTGACAGTGACATCGAGCAAGATCGAGTTGGGGGTTCCCGTAGGCGACAGAGTACCAATAGTATAGCAATGCAAAGCACTCGGAGGGAAGCTAACGTCGACGGTAAGAAGCAAGAAACGAAAAAAGAGGACTCCACTGCTTGTTCGAGCAAGCCGGGTGAAGTCAAAGGCTCAAGTCGTCAAAGCTCGACGATCAGCATCGTCAATTCGATGCAATCATCGATGATCCATGACAATAGCCCAGCTACACTCAACGAAGATACCGCGATAATGTCGCATCGACGCAGAAACTCGAGACGCCAAAGCGCCAACGACACGACCAGTAATGTTGCCCGCAAAGGCAGTAACTGCAATAAGAACAATCTCACCGCCAGTCTCACCACCAATCAACGCGAAGCAGCCCTGAGAAGCAGCATGACCCTCTTCAACTCAATGGCGTCGAAACGCGAAAGTACTATCAGCACCGTTGGCATCACTACTTCCAACAATGGTAACCCCAACGAAAAACGAGATAGCATCACGACAGATGCCACGGAGTTGACGCTTTCCTCGGAGAGCGATCTCAGTCTCAGTTTTGTTGTGTCGCCATTTGGAAACAGTACCCGAAAGAGATTGAGTGGCATGAATGCGAATAACGAGGGGGAGGATGAGACTGCAGGGGAGTCTACCGAGATGGATAGATCCCATTACATCAGCAAAATTTCTTCTATTCTTTATCTCGAGTGAAGTAAATTCTTGGATGCGTGGGTACGAAGCATGATGTAGGCCTTAGGTTTAACAGTTCTTGAGACTAATTTCGGGAATGAGCACTTTCATTAAGAAAAATCTCGAGGCACTAATGGTGATAGCAAGAATTCTCGATCTCACATTGTTGGCTTGGAGGCTATACAATCGGGATTATTCTCATTTTCACTGAGTTTCGAGGATTTTTCTAAACATTATATCCGTGAACCAAAATGAAAATTTTGTTCCTATCGTAGTAACAAGGACTATGTAGTTGATCAATTATACCTTTCACTCAAATGACTCATACAATGAAAATTTGGGGTAACTTTGTACCACTACAACATTTTCCACAAGAGTGTAATAAACCTTTCTGCTAGTGTAATTATCTAGCATCTCACTCAAAATTCCACTCTTAGTCACGCAGTAAATCTGTTGATTTTCATAATAGACAGTAGTGCATTAGTGGAAGCAAAAAATTAAAGCTTATATAATTTTCTAACAACAATTTTGTGCATGTATCAAGTATAGTGTTTTGACCACAAGTTTTCAACTAATTCATTAGTCAAACAAATTAATACACACACTGTCTCATGATTATATTCCATGATACTGGCTGGAAATAATTTTCAGCCAATAATCTGACGCATGGACTTAGCTCACAACTACAACGGCACAAAAAGAATGCAAAAGAGTTGTCAAAAATCAATTAATGGGAATCTTATGTATGAGCATATCTTTTTTAAACTTTGTCCAAATCATATTTTTGGTTTTCATATTTTTATTGTGTGATTTCAATTGAAATAATTGATCCAACACAGAGTATGACACCAATAGTTTTTAAACAATAGCAATGTTATCTAATATTAAACCAACACATATTCTACTTCATTTTATCATGGATAAAAATCCACAAGAAAATACAAACAACATCAATGTCACTTTTATTTTGACTGAAACCAATGTGCTATAATTTGAACTTCTTATGACATTTTCTCAAATTTGTCAGTCACATTTCTGAATTTTTGAGATCATTAAAAGTCAAAGTTATGTACATTTAAAGTCTACTCCAAAGTTGAAAAATTGAGATCTAGCAACTTTTCAACATTGAAGTTTGGATTCCAAATGCAAAAAAGATTCTTACCTCTTAGGGACTCAAAAATATTGCCCTTATTTGTCAGCAATACAACTTTAACAACATCAAAATTAAATCATTCATTTTTAGTCAGGAAGATCTTGATCATTGACCTAGACTTGTCAAAAAACACCAAAATGTTTCAAAATTTTCAAAGTCAGGATAAAACAATAAGTAAATTAAATATTATGTAGATTGCAAGTAAAAACAAACATTCAAGGACAAACATACTAAAACAACAAGGAGAAGTATCAACACAATCACTACTAATTTTAGCAAACTAAAATATCTGTAGAATGAAAAAATCAATTTTTATGTGTCTCAGTTCTTGGTTTCAATGTATTGTTCAAGTAGAGAGAGAAATTGAAGGATTGTTTTTAAGCAATGTATGTGATTCTTTCAGATTTTTTCATAGGACAAGCCATCCAAATCATATCAAGGTATTGTTCATATTGTCTATTACTTTGGTGAAAAATTGTAGGGTTTTCTTATTTTGGGGCCATTTCAATAAGAAGAATGTTATGCACTTGTGATAGCCCCTATATTTTTTGTGAGAGATACACACAGTGGTACAAAAAGAGTTTCAGTTATTGTAATATAAAAGAAAA
The DNA here is from genome assembly GCA_036940025.1 of Conticribra weissflogii. NCBI lineage: Eukaryota > Bacillariophyta > Thalassiosirophyceae > Thalassiosirales > Thalassiosiraceae > Conticribra > Conticribra weissflogii. The sequence goes on from JALLPE010000495.1 coordinate 9,253, forward strand.
TATTAACTACAATTTTTTGTTATCAGTGTTAATTTTTTTGATGAATATTTCTTTAATCATCAAACACATTGGTGCAGTGAAGAAGGGCTGCTGATAGAATGTCTTAAATAAAACATAAACCAAGGATTATTCAAAATCCTTAAATCTTGATTTTTTAATGCTTTGAAGAAAACTATTTCACTCTCTTTTTCTTTCAATAATTTCATTTTTTTCTTGTTTGGAATCAACATTTTCATTATTTTTCATCCCATCCTTAGTTCTTGCACCTTGTTATGATTGTTCTGAAATTGTTGCTTTAGAACTACTCCTTTTTTAAAAATGTAAAGCCCTTATTTTAGGGAACAATGATTTTGTAGTTTTTGTCCTTATGAAAACTAAGAAATCAAAAAGCGGTATGACCCCCATAATTTAGGGAAAGAATGGAAAACATATCTTTTATGTCCCCCAAAAGTATAATAAGAAATACAACATTTTTGATTTCATCATCACTTCAAAAATATTCTTGACATAAAAATTTGACAATTATAAGATGAATATTGACAAATAAACTTATGCTGTTTCCAAACATCAAACAATCCCATATATCAAGGTGGAACTGCTTCCACTTCCTCCCAACACTTAAAATAATTAGCATTCCAGTCTCAGGATCTTATCCTCCAAAAATAACAAGTTCAATTTTCAATTATGGAAAGAGCACAAGATTTTTTTTCCCTGCTGCCAAACAATCTACATTCAGGTCTGCTTTCCATTTTTGAATTTACTGTACCCCTGTTCTGTTTCTTGGGATACACTGGTGGTGTTTGAATATCCAGGATAGAGACAAAACCCTAAGTTCTTGAGGTGAGCACACAATTTTTATTACCCACCTTTAACCAACACTTGACTTCACAGAATATCATCTTCATTGGGATAGATGCTGACAATTCCAATGAAAAAATATTTTTTGAACTCTTCTTTATACATTCCTCACTTTTTATTTAGCCAGTTGTGAACAGAAAAATTGTTCTCCATCAGAGCAAAATTTTCCTTTTTCTCCTTTTACATATATTTCACTATTTCAAGCCAAATCCTGTCTCAATTTAGTGACTTTGCACGTGTAGTAAATCGTAAGTGGGGAGGAATGACCTTTCCAAGTGCATTGCTGCCTGTAACCATAGTTGTTGATAGTGGTGTCTTTCCACTTGGAAGACCAAGTGATAGAAGGCTACAATCAATAAATGTGCTTGTTGGCCTCCTACCTTGCTTTCTCTTATTACAATCAAGAGTCAACACTGTCTCATCAACATTGAATATTTGGTACTTGTGGTCATCTGGAATATAGATTTGATTGATGCCATCTTCATCATTTACTTACATTTCAAACCACACTTCCACATGAGTATCTTCCCACTTGTCTAACTAAATATTTAGATTGTTATATGTTTTCAATCTCAATCACCACTCTTCAACTGGACCACTGACTGTTGACTTGAAATCAATAGCAGACTCATTTAAAAGATTCCAAAACAGTTGTGATGTGTTTGAAATATTGTTCATCACTTAATTCACTTGCTGAGAGAGAATATTGACAATGTTACAACTTGCTTCTGCATTGATATGTTTTTTAACAAAAGTCTCAAAAGCTGTCAGCATTATCTTGAAAACATCATCAGGAACACCTCCATTGGGCTCCTTCTTATGTGGGGACTGTCCTGCTATTCCCACTGAAACATATTGAATGACCATCCAACCATTGTTGGTGTTGTGTTTTTTGTTAACCACCTTTGCAATTTATCTGATCCTACGAGTTTACTTCCCTTTTCCTTCTTGGTAAAATGTAGTAATATTGCCCTTTTCATTATTGTTGATTCTGCCTTTATGCACTTGTTGTGCATTCTTTCCAATTTCCTTTGCCCTGGAGGAAGATGGGCAAATCGGAGGAATGAAAATGAGCTGAACAGAACCCAGTTCTGAAGATTGTCTGGGTATCAATGGATAGGCTCAAACTATGAATTGAGCACCCTCCAGAGCATAAAGAACAGAGAAAATACTGTTACCATAATGGGTGGAATCATGATCATTTTGTTTCCTATGTGATATATTTTGCTCTGGATGGGACCATATATTGTGTCTGTATGAATTGTCTAGATTCATTAGATGATAGCAATGTTGCTAGACAGGGTGTTCTGTGCAACAATCTGGGTATGATACAAGAGAGGGCATATGTGTTACTGACTCTGTTTTTACTATTACAGAAATATTGATAATCTTGTGGATAAAATTAATGATGCCTGATGGTCCATTAAGCAGGGCATGGAAAAAGTTGATCCAAATAAAAAAGCAGCCACATCAATGTACCAATCCTCTGAATGGGGAATAAGGATCATACAGGCATCTTTCCAAAGGATAACTGACAGGAGTGCCTGGAAGGAAATGGGTGAAACCAAAATACTTTTAAAACTTATTGTGCGCCCTTTTAACTTACACTCCAATATTGCTCACATTAATTGGATCAGAAACACATTTATGCCAGAATTGGATCTGGAAATCGATCTGGAATATATTAAAATTTTAATTAATTCAAACATTAACAAGCAAAATCAAACAGATGTACCGGTGCATAATTAATCCAACCCTAATACTACGGTTCCCCAGCAGATAATCCCTTCAATCTCCTAAACTTCCTTACTGGAGCATCCACAATATTAGTCATTTCCCTATCAGTAAAGAGAGGCATACAATCAGGTTTACGATTTGTTAATGAAAGATCACTGAACATATCATCAGCAGATAGGTTGGTAGTCAACTGCAAACTACCACAAGAACTATCATCATCATTATCATCTCTTATCTCACTGACATCTAGGGGCAAAGTATTGATGGCTGGAAGAGCAAATGTGTGGTGTATGCCAGCAAGAGACATTAATAGGATCCATGGAATCTTCCAGTCCAGCACCATTGACAGTCTGGTCTCAGCAAATTTATGTACAGAACACTGGGCAAGCTCCCACTGGGAAAGGTAGGACCAATAAATTTCCTATCCAATGCAGGGGGGATTAATTCCATTCTATCCCACTTTTCCACCATACTCCTCAATGGCTAGACAAAGGTCAACAATAGTGATAAAACCTTTGATTCCAACACAAGTGCAGCATTGGATGGCATATTCCTGGGCTGAAATTGGTTCCAATTGAATGCCTTGTTTTTGTGCCTGCTTGTTGAGCCGGTTTGCTTCTAACTTGAGCCATGGATCCAGTTTTGCCTTTTTTGCACTAGTAGTAATTGCCTTGTGAAGGGGTACTTGAAACCTAATGTCACAGTCAAGCCATCAATATTCCTCCCCACCATGTCAGTGGAACTTCATCTGCTTCATCAGTAGGAATCATTGTCATCACTGCTATTATCAGCTTTGTTGCCATCATAGATCTATTACCATTAGCTTTGTCAGTATCTCTATGACCCATTTTGGAATTGATGGCATCATCAGCCTTACTATCATTATTGCCATCCATAAGATCACCATTGTCATTAGCAACATGAAACTATTCCATATTTCACTCATATGGGCCTCATGTTGTCACCTATCTTGCTCATACTGGAGTGCTGCAAGCAGAATGAGTTTACCAGTGTAATTTGCTTTCCTTTTCATTTCTCTTGGTGGACAACACTTCCATTCTGGATCAATATAACTTTTTCCTTTGCATTTGTCATTGTCATGATCTTTGTTCATATTTGTCACTGATTCCTTTGCTTTGTCCCAATCCATGCTCTTCTTTATGCAAACTCCCCTGTTTGCTCCACTTTGTTTATTGATATTGTTGTGATCATCCTCTTCATCCTTTCCCATGATTTCTGCCTTTGCATCAGAGCCTTGCATGTGAGCCCAACATCTTGGTTAAATAATTATCCTTTCTGAATATAGGGTTGACTGTTGGCACACCTATTGGTGGGCATGTTTTGACCATTCTATAACACTTCCTTTTCAATGATGCTAGAGTTCAGGGGGGGGGGGCTGCCCCTTATGGGAGCCATTCATTGAATTCTTGAGCCCATTTTTCCATGAAGCTTGAGAGCTTGGGCTAATCTCCTCAAACAGCTCTACCGTAATCTCCTCCTCCTCTTTTTCATATTCAATTTTTCCCTTCTTTTTTGCAACTGCATCCTTTTGCTCATATTAGATGCAACATTTTGTTGTTCCTTTTTTCATTGTGTCATTTTTTCATTTTGTTGGGAAAGCAATTGTTGTTTGATTTTCATTCATTTGTAATTAATTAGTTATTTGCTGATGACAAGCAAGGATGAGTACAAAAAAACAAAATATCTTTTTATCTTGCTTGATGTTATATTGTTGCCAACACCCCTTTTGCAAGGGCGGCAAGGTTGGTGAAATTTCATACCTTGCCACTGGTAGAATTGTCACAACCTTGGAACATATAGACTTGTCTAAGACATGTTGTAATGTCATTAAGATGTCATAAAATTCCAACAATATTTGTAATTTGTTGCAACATTAATTTTTGGAGAATCCTCATCAGTAGGAGGTACCAGAGGATGACTTGAAGAAAAAATATTTGACATTTTTAATTTTTTTTTGGAATATTTGGAACAAGAGGAGTACATTGCACAAAAAAGAAGACTAAACATGCTAAGAAGCAAGTTTTTGCCCTAAAGTTTGGCTTTTTTTGAGCTTTTTTGGACATTTCTCAACATTTTGCGCCTTGGTATTGGTGTTGCTAAATTGTGAGATGTCACAACATTGGATATTTCCAACTAAGGAAAATCACAAAGATGATGCTCTTTTTTGTTTCAATATTTGCATCAAAAGCAAGATCATAATTGCAGTTTTCAAATAAAAAAGATTTATTTTCATACTATAATATGCTAGGTATGATGACTTTCTCTGGCTCATCTAATGGGCAACATCACTATTGGAGTTGCCACTGCTGCATTCTCCAGGTGTAATTATTCAAGCTCTGTTGCCCACTGCACATGTGCAAGTTCTATCTGCCATAACTTAAATAAAAATATTCACAAGTATGAAGCTCTCTGCCTCTGGCTCTGTATTATAGAGGGAGATGGTAATGGGAGTTATTCCTAAGGGATGGCATTGTTTGCTGGGAAAATTTTAAGAGATATTAATGTGTTAAAAAATAAGACATTGAAAGGGGGTGTTGTGATGGAAGATATCAAAAAATTAGACATCACAAAGAGGGACAATTGTAGAAAATGTCAAAAAATGAATTGCAAGCGGGGCATCACAATGTCAAAAAATGTGTTGTTGCAGAGGAGGACATTGCAGAAGATATTTAAAAACAAGACATTGCAAGGGGGGCAATGTGGAAAACATCAAAAATGAGACCTTGCAAGGGGTGGTGGTGTAGAAAATGTCAAAAATGACAAATTGCAAGGTGGGCATTGTAGAGGACATCAAAAAACAAGGTGCCAGAGGGGGGAGGGTTGTTGATGAAGACATCAAAAATGAGATGTTGTAAGGAAAGCATTGCAACATTGAAAAATGAAATGTTACAGAAGGGGGGCATCACAGAAGATGACAAAATATGAGACATTGCAATGGGGGTGTTGTGACAGTGAATAATGAGATTTCACGGAATGGGGCATCACAGAAGATATCAAAAAATGACACATTGCAAGGAGTGCCTTGGATGCAGGGGGAGATGTTGATGACCACTGTTGCCGGGGGAGACATCAAGGAGAATAGATTGATGAAAATTGCAGCAGTTGGGGAAATCATTGCTGCATCAACAAGGAGAGCAAGAAGTGTGGTGGTCTTGCAATTTTTGACTTATCATTTTTGTAATATTTCACTTGAAAGCACACCATCAATAAAATTATTCTAATGATATATTGTTTATTCAATTCCAGATAAATATATTGTATCTTTGTCATGTTCATGAAAGAATATAGTTTAAATAGATAATTACCATAAAATTGTGAATGAATTTTGATTTAATGACCCATATCCACTGACAATATCAATATTTCTCCATGAAAATGACTAATGATGTCAAAAGAGACAAAAATTAAAAATTTACAGAGTGGTATACAGTTAGTATACATTAGAATTAATGGTATGTGTTTGGTATTTGCAAAATGAAAAAACTCCACACAGTATATGGAGCAGCATCCATGTGATTTGGCATATGAAAGTCATTGAATTTTTTTGAATTTTTTTATATCAAAAATTATGGTGAACAAGGTGCTACATTAAAATTTGGATATATGAGCAGTATATGACCAAAGACAAGCTGTATAAAATCTTATACCCAAAAATTTCATTTGCTGTGTTGCAAAAATATATGTATACTACCCCTGTTTGTACAATATTTTTATTTGAAAAACAACATTTCATTATGATAAATTCATATACTGTAACTTAGATATCTACTGTGTGCATACAACCAACATCAATGCCTACATTATGAACACATAAAATATATTCATCAATTAATTAATTTTTCTATAAATGAAATTAATATATTATTGTACATGTATTGTGTATTAACAACCATGTAAATTTTATACCAATAATTAATGCATACTTCGATATGCATTATCTATTCCTTATCTATGACCATGATGATGGTATATCTGAGGTATCCAAGAATCATGACCAATATCTACAAGAAAATGTCTATCCACATGAAACAAAACACAAATGGATTTTTCTCAAGAAGGTTATAGAGCTGGTATAGTCAAAAATGCCAATATGTGGTTGGTATAAGAATGTTGTGGTATATGAACAGTGTGTGAAAGTTGTGAAAACAGCTAAAACTTGAAAAATTATGATACACAAACACTATGTATGAATAGCTGGTACATGATTTGTATATGATAAAAAAGCTGTATAAAATCCTATATCAACCCATTCTTGCTGTGTTGCAGTCATAGTCAATGTGTTTTTTGTGTGCAACAAGGGATGCTTCTCTCTTGGCAAAAATTCTTGTCAATTTTCAAGGATAGGGGCACTGAGAAACATATCTTAACAAAGGCAAACCCTCTGGATATGGCTTGCAACATGGTTTTCTGCAGCAGACAGTATGCATGTCAGTTACTAGATCATCATCCATAAGCTATACAGCATTGTGGCAAGTTTAAGGAGACTGAGTATTGATGAGAAGCTTCAACACTGTTGCAACAGCCGTATGCATTCATTCACAAATAACAATTGGCAATGGATTCTTTGTCAATGTTATGCCACTGCTTTGATATTCAAACCCCATAAAGTTTCCCCAATTTAGCTGAAAATGATGGTGACATGTTGGCAACATATCCAACATTTTTCCTTGTGTTGGCCAATTTCCAAAAACTGATTTATAGGACAGAGCTTATGGGATTAGAACATGTGGTCTACAATGAGGGGATGTAATGAAAAGGGGCACTTCATAATTTTTAGTAGGATTTGAACCATTTAGGAAAACAGGAGCACATGCATGCACAAAAAGTCATGTTTGGGAGAACATGTTTGCCCTAAAACTCAGCCCTTTTGGCTTTTTCTTTCAACATGTTAGGGACATGATGGAATTTTGGTATTGTGTTGGTCTTTCCACCAACACACCAACTTTTGATATTTCCAACAAGTTTTCAATGGTCACAAATTACTTGCATTGGTTTGGGCGGGTGGGTGGTGAGCCAAATTTGATTAAACTTCTAACATGGTCATTGAATTATTTTAATTCTGGGAATCTCAACAAGATTTGTGATTGTGTTAATACAAGCAAGTGCATAAAATTTATTTTCACCATGTTGGGTTTGCACAGACCATGGGCCAATTAGATCAACTGC
>JALLPE010000496.1:0-19150 GCA_036940025.1 Conticribra weissflogii
CCACAGGCGTATTTGTTGGAACGAAATGTCAAATGGGATATCAATTCTCAGTTGAGACCACCAGCAACTGCACATGCCTCTAGTGGGTCCTTAAAATTATTAAGTGCATTGGTTTTAACTGCTGGACCTTATCTGTTGTATTCATTGACATTGCATATACTTTCAGGTTCAGCACCATGAGTAAATGTCAACGGAATTCCAATGTTGTGGTCATGAGTTTTATCCATTCCATGACTTCAGGTCTATCCCTTAACGTGCATTTTTTTCACGTAAAATCCAGAATTATTAAGTGAAAAAACCTAAAAATATCCGCCAAATTGTGTCATCTTCAACTGGCCATATCTTAGCCAATTTTTCGCCTCAGAAAGAAGCCCAGATTTGTTCTGGAAGCTTCATGTAAACCCTGCTGAGTACCGTTAGGCTGTAGGAATCGCGGTCGGACGACGAAACTTGGCCGAAAAATGAGCACTTTTGAGGTCCCAAAACGTAAGAAAAAGTACATAATTTGTTAGGTACATAGCTATCAAAAAAACTGTACTTAATCAAAAATATGCCACATGGAACCCAACAACCAACTTTGCACGGTTGAATCTTTAACAAGATAATCTGTCACAAGAAGTACTGTAAATCAAATTAAAGCGTAAAAACAAGCTTTTGAAGGAGGATGGGGTCTTGTAGGGTCTGATGGGGTCTCATGTGTGCCAGACACAAAAAATGAGGATTTTTTGTATTAACCTGTCACCAGTTTGACTGGATAGGACATTAGGGGATATGATTTATCCAATTTGCATTTGTTGTTGTATCATCCAACAACATAACGACATCACTGATGATACATGCAGCATTGCCAATATTGCTGTCAGAATCTTGGATAGTCTTGTTGAACTCATTTTGGCAAGGAGGCTTGACTGGACTATGGTCATTGGGTGAAGTTATTGGAGACTCAACAATGCAAGTTCAGCACACTTTGCAGGGAATATTTGAGAGCTGAATGGTTGTTTTTTACTGCATTTTTTATAATGACATGTATTTGTTGACATTTCCTTTATACCACTACCATTGGACTTGATGCAACATAACTGTTTCATGCATGTATTCAATTGCTGTTTATGTTTACCTTCTGGATCCAATGAATCAAACCTTCTTGTCAAATCAAATAGATGTTCTGCCATTTTTTATCACACTTCATTACTTGTGACCAAAGACTCTTGTTCTGGATGTTTGTCTTTGATGAGTCATTATCCCAATGGATAGTCCAATAATTTGCATGTTTCCTAGGAATGCCAATGATTGCCCCAGTCATCAACAACTCTGAATTGATATCTATCAAGTCTGGATAAGAGTCTAATAAGAAAAGATTGATCCTGACATCATCATGTGACCAGACCTAACCTTCTTAGTTGATGAGGGAAGGTTACAATGGTCTTGACATTATCTGTCATACGATTTGATTTGCTTTCATTGATTTTTCCTACATCACACCCATGGACTTCTGTTTTGGAAATCAAATCATTCATTTTACATTGATTATTATCAAAAATTACATCTGATAATCAATAATCATGACAAGGTGGGTGGTTCTTTTAGATTTTCCGAAATGGAAGACGTTGCTTTTGAACAAGGATCCATGAATGCAGTAATCATACTATTGCTAGGTTATCCAAACTATAATTGTTTCTGGTGATCAACTCTGAAACAAATTTGTTTGTGTGATTTATTATGAATTCTATGGTGATGTTTGGATGAATATTATTATCATTCGGTATGATTGGTCAATGGTTCATTTGTTGTAATTTTATGTGTTCCTGCAAATAAGAAAAGTTCATATATTTAGCATAATCGAGCTCTAGTGGCCCTCGCTCTTGAGAGGACGAGTTTTATGAATACGAGGTAAGTATAATATATTACAATTTGTACTAACAAAAATAATGTTGACGTGAAAATAAAAGAAATAATATATAAATTCTTCAAACTGCTATATACTGTGGTACTATTAAGAGTACATCTTATGTCTCCAGAGAGAGTTAAGCCCAAAATACATCTCTCAAATTCTTTTCGATCACCTCGTACAATACACACCATGTCGTCCGAATCCGAAGAACCGGCCGCGATTGGACGCGAGGCAGACGGAGAACTGCCAATCTCTCAACCTTCTGACCAAAACGAAATTGCAGACGACGCGCCTCAACGTGCGTCTGGTTCCGCGGAATCTCACGGCGACGAGAACAGTCGAGACGAAGTAGATGCCGCGGCGTTGGAAATGATGATGGCGTTTCAAGAACGCCAGGAAAGATTCGACAGCAGTAATGGCAATGATGGTGACGGTGATGGTGACGATGATGGTGTAGGTGTCAACGACGACGACGACGACGACGACGGCAATTTGCACCCCCGACTCGCCTTTCTGGATCAATACGGCGACCTGGACGACGCCCACGCTGACGCTGACGCCCACGTCAACGCCCACGCTGCAATCGCCCCCGACGCCGACGACGACGCCCCGATCCAGCGGCACCCCCACCACGACAACCCCGCCGCCGTCGCCCTCCGCCGCCACCAGCTCCTCCAGCGCCAGCGCCAGAGCCTCCTCCGCCCGTCCCTCCTGCGCTACAAACCCCTGTCACTGCTCGCCGCCGTGGCCCTCCTCCACAGCACGCTGCGCACCCGGCAGCAATTCTACCTGGCCGTGACGTACGTCCAGTCGTCCAAACTGGCCTACGTCGTCTTGGGCAACGCGTTGTTGACCCTGGCCGTCGCCACCTTCGACGCGGCCACGCACCTGTTCCTGGAGGGCGGGCTGCGGCGGAACGAGCGAGACGCCATCGGGGAGCGCATTCGCTGGGACGTGACCGAGACGTGTCTGGCGCTCACCATCTTCAGGAGCGAGTTGGACGTGGTCACGGCCGTGACGTTTCTGGCGCTGGTGGTGTTGAAGTGCCTGCACTGGAGCGCGGAGTTGCGGGGGAGTCATTTGCGGATGACGGAGGAGGTCTTCGCGTATCCCGCGGCGGCGGGGGGGGACGGCCACGCGGACGATTTCGAAGGCGAGCGGCCGCCGTGGTACCGCCGCCTGCCCCGCCCGCGCTTCTCCCACGTGCGGTTCTACGCCCTCCTTCAGATGCTGCTTCTTCTGGACGTGTTCGCCGTGGCGCACTGCGCCGTGGCCGTCGCCACCGACGGTCCCAGCGTCCACATTCTCTTCGGCTTCGAAGCGGCCATTCTCATGGTGTCGGCGCTCAGTGCCATGGGAATGTATCATTTGCACGTCGTCGATGGGATCGTGGGGGCGTTGTGCCATTGGTGCGACGGGGACCATCACTATTGTCCCGTGGGAGGGATGGCGGCTGCCAGCGATCATGATGACGATGCTGACGATGCTGACAATGCTGATGATGACAATAACGACAATGAAAACGGAAACAACCGTTCCAACGACGACACAAACGACCGCGACGACCGCACTCGCAACGACAATTCCCTCGTCCGCAAGCTCGTCCGCCGACTCGCCGACCCCTGGAAAGACCGACGCGCCACCTTCTCCTTCGTCATCGAACTCCAAGCCCAATCGGCCAAGTTCATCTTCTACGTCGTCTTCTTCGCCATCGTCTTCACCTACTACGGAATGCCCATCAACATATTCCGCGAAGTGTACGTCTCCTTCCAACAACTCCGCTCTCGCATCGTCGCCTTCAACAATTACCGAAGGCTCACTCACAACATGGACAAGCGATTCGAAGACATTCGCGACGAGGAGGAGTTGGATCGCCTCGGGAGAACGTGTATCATTTGTCGCGATCACATGGATTGGAGAGGTGGCAGTTGCAAGAAGCTGCCGGGCTGCGGACACGCCTTTCACAAGCACTGTTTGAGGGAGTGGATGGTGCAGCAGCAGACGTGTCCGACGTGTCGGGCGGACATCGCGGCGAACGAGGCGAGGATGAAGAGGCGGGAGGCAGAGGCAAATGCGGATGCTAATGCGGATGCAATCGAGGTGGCCAATGCGGTGGCGGTGGAGGGAGATGCGGCAGCGGAACCGGTGGCGGAGCCGACAACAGAGCACGTTGGGGATGATGCTCACGATGATGCCAAACAGAGTCGACTCCCTGATCGAGGAGATGGCTTGCAAACCGTCGAGACTGCGACTGAGGATATTCCGGCGACTCCCTCGTCCATCGTCCATAGCCCAAAACAAAGCGCGGATGACAATGGTCCCACTACGGAAACATCCCCTATCGCCACTTCCAACGCTCCATCCGACCGGCGATCCTATTGGCAATCTCCCACGCAGACCGATCTTCACGCATCGCCGCCGGCTCCAAACACGGCTACTCACGGACCAAACTCCCATCCGCACTTTCCATGTCTTTATCGCATCATCGCTCCTCTCGGGGCGCAGGTCTTCCCTCTCGACTACATGTCCGCTGCCACGACGTCCGCGGCGCAACTTCACCGGAGAATCATACCGGAAGCGAAACTCGTGGTCTGTCTGGCTGTCGAGTATTGGCCCGAGCCGTTCCAGGAGGTCCTGTATCGTATTCCCGATGGATTTGTCAGGGCTCGTGACGTGGAGCGATATTTGCCGTTGACAGTACCGGATGCGGCTGTTTCGTCGGTCGGCGGTGTTGGAATCGGTGGGGAAGGAGAGAGAGTGAGGACAGGGTAGTGCATTTTGCTTATAACACATACTCTTCTGTATCAGTGGTAACCGATTATATTATACTATTTTGTTCAGTGGTATCACTACCAATCAATACTATGTTGCTTCAGATCAAACTACGCTCAATGAGGAGTCATTTCATCAGATTACTATTTTGATCACTACCACATTCACCTTTAGCGGTGTCGTATGCGTGAGGTTAATCATCAATAGGTTTTAGGAAAATTTCCTTGACAACTCCCTAAGTCCAATAATGACTCTCACGGTTATGAAACGGCCACGTTTCGATTGGATGCTTTTTCATTATGAGGAATTTTTCAAACTCAGTCATGTCTCGGATACTACTTTTTTTCCAATTCTTCATCTTGCATATGATGACGAAAGCTGGTCTCCTGTATGAATTGAAACAAATATTTGGGTTAGTGACGGCGTTTTCATCTTATTCTTGGCCAGTCCAAATTTCTAGGACCATATTCCTCTTTCATCATCGCCACAAGCCGCTCCGCGTCCTCCGCCAGACCTCACTTCGCCAACAACTTCAATCTTAGAGCGTAAATAATGACCATAATTCCATATTAATGATAAATTGGGCTGATTGACGTTTATAATATACAGTTACTGCTTGCCATTGGCCTCTCCAACTGCCGAAGTCTTTGAATAACTCTCTTGGTGTCGAAACGGCCATGTTTCGATTTGGAGCTCTTTCATTATGAGGAACTTTTCAAACTCATTCATGTCCCGGATACTGCTTTGTTTCCAATTCTTCACCTTGCATCTAATGACGCTAGCATATGTGACATCATCCGGTGCCACTTCCATATTTCCAGCAGCGTGAAGTTCCCTCATTTTATTCAATATTTGGAGAGCCTTCTCACCATCATCTTTCGAGGAAGATCGCGCATAGGCATCGATCAACATCGTGAATGAGCTTCGATTGGGTTTGTGTGATGCCATGATATCATCAAACAAAAACTTTTCCGCTTTTTCTGCTTGTCCTCTTAGAGAATAATTGAGCATCATTCCATGATATGCAGCGAGATCGAGATCAATATCGTTATTTTCCATCATAGATTTGAACAAGTCTTCAGCTCGTGAGACGGCGTTTTCATCCTCGTTCTTTGCCCAAGCGTTCAGAACACATGTGTAGTGAATGACCGAAGGTCCATTTTCCAGATTTCCAGAACCATGTTCCATTTGCATCTTCGCCAAAAGCCGCTCCGCTTCCTCCGCCAGACCCCACTTCGCAAACAACTTCAATCTAAGAGCATAAATGACCTCGTTTCCATGACCTACTGACATGGCCAAGGCCTCTGTCCGTGCAATCGCATTTTCTTGACTCTTTCCACTATTCGTGATGGCTTTGATAGTGCTTCCGAAGGATACAATGTCTGGCGGCGAAGGAATTCTGCCAGCCTCGTGCATTTGGTTAATTCTTCCTAGGAGTGCCTCGCTTTTACCGGCCATGCCGGCATTTGCATAGCTGAAAATGGAGCGACGGATTGTTAGAAACAATGATATTGGAAAACCGAACAATCAAGTCGTTTTATTACATGTATCTCACCAATTCAAAAGTGCATTGTACGCAAGCAGACTGGGCTGAAACTCTCCTCCGAGCTCGCCAACCACCTCCATTCTCGTAACGAGTTCCTCGGCATGTTTCGCAGCATCGATATTTTTGCATCGTCCAAGAGCCTCCAAAGTCGCTTCATAAGACGATATAAGTGCAGCGTTATTTCGCTTCAACCTCCCTTCCACAATGAATTCATCCATTGCATTCAGTAACGACTCGGCCTCTGCTGCCATACCCCTCTTCGAGAACAGTCTCAACATGGCATTCAATGTATCTATAGATAGCTCCATGCGCTCTCTCGATGTGTCGCCTTTCTTTGGATAACCTAAACGGTAAAGAATATCCCACGCCTTTTCTGCAGCTACTGAATTTTTTTCATTGCTAAGCGATATCGCTTTTATCACGAGACTGTAAGACATTTGGTTCGGTTTAGGCGTTCGATAGGATTGATCTTCTCCCCATTCAGATGTTTTTGACTGCTCCAACTCGGCTAGGAGCAATTTCGCTCTGTCCGCTGAGCCCGCTCTAGCAAACATAGCCAAGATCATATTGTAACAACTCAATTCCAATGGAGGTAAGTATCCCTCCGAAGAAAGATTTTTCATCTCGATAAACAATTTTTCTGCTCTCTCTGCCGCCAATTTTGGATTCTTTTTTCCCACTCGTTCCCATGCCCTCAGCACCAGGGTGTAAGCGTAAATGTCGGGGCCGTTACGATTTGGATGAGCTTTGTCGAACATGTTCAACACTTTTTCGGCCTCTTCTCCTCTGCCGTGTTTGCTCATGCATCGTAATGCGTAGTTGTATATTATTCTGTTTGGGATGCGATTGTTGCGGCGACTGCGTTTATTCTGTTTGGTTTCGCTACCTTGATTAATACTTTCCAAGCATTGCAATAGCGCCATTGCTCTATCTGGTGCATCAGGATCGAATGAATTCTCGAATGCTTGCATTGTAGAAATATAGCAAGCGATTGTTGGTTCTGGAGTGTCTGTTTCCGCGCGTTTGCTGGTCGCTGTCCCAGCATATATCATTGAATTGAGTAGCTGCTCCGCTTCAGTTGCCATTCCAAGTTTGCCGTAACAGTTAAGAAGAGATGCGTAACTAATGAGATCTGGTCTAGGTGGAATGACGAAAAGGTTAGACCCTTTGACAATTTCGATTGGTGTTTCGGATTCCATTGCCTGGAATAATTTCACAGCAGAGCTTATGTCATCTCTCTTGTTTGCTTTACAGTAGCCATGCAACACTGAGTTATAGCAGGTAACGTCTAGCGAGGATAGAGCGATAGAACCTCCCTTTACTGGAGATTTCAACATTGATTCAATTTTCATCAAAGCATCTTCTGCCTCCTTTCCCATACCCAAAGCTCCATATCCTTGCAATACTGCAGAACAGGACCGATTTGATATTCTTTCAGGTGGCATCTGAGTTAGCAATAGGTGCAGTGCTTCCGACATCGCATCGATCGGTGTCAAAATATTTTTGACACTCTTGTCACTTCTTTTGTCAATTTTCACTGTATTATTTTGGATTTGCTGCTGTGCAAGTAATGCACATTTTGACCATGCTCGCAGTACAGCATCATAGCACGGCCCAGCCTGCGATTGATTCAACCGTCTTGGACATGCAGGATTACGCGAGATTAAATGATTCGATTGATTTGCTGATAATTTTTCATGTGCCATTGGAATTTCCATTCCCAATGCCCTTCCCAACAATATTTGCGCTTCCTCCGCTCGTCCCCATTGAGCTAGCCCATTCAATACTGCGCCAATCAAGCGAGGGTCTTCCTCAACAACCTCAGAGCTGGCTTCTCTTGCCATTTGATTCATGATGTCCAGAAAAAATAAAGCCGCGTCCACTCCCGACTTCTCCGTCTTCGATGCTTCCGCCGCAATCATTGTCGCGAAAGAAGGAACGTCTTGACTAAAACAGATGCCTTCCCAAGTGGGCCCATCCCCGCCATTTTTGCTCGTATACAGCTGGTATAGCGCGCTAACAACATTTTTCAGTCGTTGTATATCCGAAGCATGCATCACTTTTTGATCCGATCGACTGCTCTGATTTTGCTGCCAGTATTTGAGTTTTTTTCGATGATTTTTGTGATTGCGAACGTCGTTCGAAACGGCCGTGAGTACGGAGAAGACATGGATGGATTTGAGATAAACAGTTTGGTGGCTAATTTGATCACCGGCTTTGCTTGATTCATTCCAGAAGGTAATTTCCGATAGTATTCGCTCCAGAACTCTAAGACACCACAATGAAGAGCCTTTTGAGTTGACACTTGGTGCCTGATATTTTTTCGATTGATTATTATTTGCGTTAGAAATAAATCTCACGGAATTGCATAATGCAGTCATGGATTGATGGTCCAGTGTTCCAATCGGTTCGTTTAGGATTTGATGAAGAGGTAGGCGAGTGTCATCGTTGCTATGAGCTTTATCGTTTCTGGCGAGTTTTCTCGTTTTCCCAGATGCATCCTCCGTAACGATATCATTGGAGCTTGCATCAGAACGAGCCTCTACAGTTGCGCATAACGTCATGGAAGGTCGCCGACTTTGACATAATACCGAGTCGATAGCTTTTGTCGACTCTACTCGATTTTGTCGTCGGAATGATTGAATTCGTGGCTGCAATCTTCTGCGGAAATTATGCTGCATATTGAGTGACGATATCGGCGTCATTAGCACCACGAGGGCAGCGGACAGGACCCAAATGACACGGATATACCAAGCCCACGTCGATGCAGGGAATGACGATCCTCTGGATGGCTCCATGGTTGTTCAAAAGATGTTGTTGTAGCGCAATGGTGAGTTTTTCTTATTTGCGGTTGTCCGATGCAAATATTTCAACCTTAGTGCTGCCTAATATTCTAAAGAATGAAGATAAGATAATGGTACCTACGGCGTCTTGAACGGGCTATCTGAACGAGGGGTGATGTTCATGATGTGGTTCTGTCGCACTGTCGTATGTGCGTTTTTTATGGTGTAGAAAGTGTAGTTGCTCAAAATTAACAGACAGACGCTTTCACTGTTGATGGGTGCGCTGTGACGTCAGTGATGTAAACAAATTATGAGGTGTGAAGTTGCACTGTTGGGACGACATACGATACTACTTAGTTCCATGATATTCCTCTAACATACATATATTATTATTTTTTTGAAGGAGTTGATTTGAGGTAAAATAATGAGAGAAAGTTAGGTAGAGGGCATGCAGTGCATCCAATATGTACTGCAACTTCTACTATTCAGCATCTTCATCTGTAAGCTTTCATTATTCCATCAATGTATTACAATCAATGATGGTCGCTGAAGTCTATGATGGAATACTGCATTATATCGTTGTGATGAAATGGATACGCCGTAATAATATCATTATACTCTTGAGATTCAACTTTTCAACAGGTCTCTATTCTTTAGACTTCAACACCCCAAATGTCACCATCCTTTTCTGTCTTTGTCATGTATTGATATATTGCTTCTGTAACAAATGATAACACGAGCCACCTCAATGACGATGTGAAACTAGTGCCTAAAGGTAAAGCTAAAAATAGAGTATCTATCGAGTAGAGAATGCTTCAACGATAAGTACCATTTTGATTGGAAAATTAGTTTTTATTACTGCTCATTTAATATTGAATCAAACCAAAGAGCCGCTTTTTCCACTTCGTCCAGTGTACGGTGGCTTTTCGTCCGACTGCTGTTCGAGGTCCGTCGTCTCTTTGACGGCCTGTTTTCATTGTTGAAAACATCCACGGTTCTGATTGCTTCGAGCGGTAGAGCTGGCATGAATTTCAGTCGCATAGGAACTGAGTATCCAAGGATGGAAGTGACATTGCGTGAGGGCGTAGTCTGGGAATGTAAATGTGAATGTACGACTGCAGCTATGTCAAAACTTACCCGACTGCGCTGATTCCGTGATCGTCAAAACATCATAGCAAATGAGCTCCAAACGCTCATCACTCATTTTGGCAGTGACGGCAAGCAATTCTCCCTCCAGTATAGAAATGTGTTTGGGTTCGTCACCGCCTTCGTTCACAACTTTTTCCACGATACGTTGACGAAGGAAAACACTCAGCGGTGGTATTCGAAGAGCACCTGGATTATGCGGGTCGTCAATGGGGCCTCCAGCCCTACATGAAAATTTGTTCACATGGTTCGTTTGCAGCCAATGGTGAGAAATTTCTGGATATTTCTCCACAGGTGACACGAACGGGAAACAAAACAACGAAGAACATTCAAACTCACGCATCCGCAACGGGATCTGCCCCGGAAGCAACCTTCAATCCAATCGCAGCCATGCCAAACACCGCCGCAATTCCAGAACAAGTCATTAACGACAATCGGACATCCCGACACGCCTGAACCACGGACCTGTCGCGCAAGGACGCCGATTGAGCATCGATGTTGTTCCAATCGCCGCCGACGCCACACCGTCTTCCCAAGGTATCCATGGCTCGCGACAAGGCGTCGAAGGCATCGCGGACGATGCGTCCGGTGAATTCTTTGGATGCTCCGTCGATTCCGCCTCCCGCTCCGTTTCTTCCCGCGGAACGGAACGCGGCGGAACCGGAACCGGAACGCAGCGCGGATGTCATGGCGGCGGTGCAAAGCGATTGGATGTCGCTGGCCGACCCATCGTTGCACGCCAAGAGGCGAAGGAGGGTGGAGGAGCGAGGGAAGGATGGGACGAATCGTCCCGTGCGGGAGTCGCATGCCAATCGGAAGAGAATGCAGGCCGGAGGGTTGGATGTCGATTCTGATTCCGCGGGGGGGTGGGAATGGTAGGATATCGATGCCGCGACCGAAATGGAACCGCATTCGACTTCCAAGCGGATCCACGCGGGCAGTCGGTTCGTGTTTTGGGTGGTGAGCGCCGCGACCGCGGCGCGACATCGCTTTTCCGCGCACAGCACGGTTGCCGCCAAAAGCGCATCGCTCATGGAGAGTTGAAAAGGGTCTTGGATCGACGACAGAAGCTTATTCACGTTCCGTGTCACGTGATGATTGTGTTTCGGAAACGAGGATGGATCCGACTCGGTCAAGAGAGAGGGTGCCGCCTCCGACCCTCCGCTGAGAGACACGACCAATCCCACCGTGGGAACGGCGCGTATGCACAACGACAACCGTTTGTCACCTCGTCGATCCGACGGGGGCAAGAAGTTGTCGTCCGCGCGCCGGGTCGACCTGGACCGCGACGAATTCGTCGCGACGGCGTCGCCGTCGTCGGCCGGGCCGCGGTGCGCCTCTTCCGTTCCGTTCCCCGCGGACAAATCTCGGATTTTGGGCGATCCAAATCGATCGTCGCAAGACCAAAAATGAACTGCCATGACGGCGATCGGACGAATGCCCCCGGTCGTCGTGGCATCGTCGCCGCGATCGTCGTCGGACGAAATCGGTCCATCAAAGTAATAGGCGGGAGACACGGCGATGCCCTCTCCTGCGTCTTTGCCGCCCCCGGAAGGAGGAATGAAGGAGGAAGTCGCTCCGCCCCATGCCCCGCGACGAAGCGCTTCGGCTTGGGACGACAGCATTTCGAGTTGGAGGGAGAGCGCGAAGGAATGCGTGACTTCGAATAATCTTTGGAGCGGTCGAGGGACGGATCGCGTCGGTGACATGGTCGTGTTGTCGCTTTTCTTTTCCGCTTCGTTTTCGTTTCGATTTCGATTTCGATTTCGATTTTGTGTTTTATTTTGAAACTCCTGTCGTTCCTCGGACGGTTTCTGTTCTTCCTTCGCCTCGGTTGCATTCGTTTGTTCCAGCCGCTCCCGCCGTTTGGTCCAAAGGGCCTCCTCGACGATCATGGCCCTCTCCCCGATCCTGTGCAAATCGAACATTTGCTTCCGGTTCATCGCGAGTTGATGATCCGATTCTCCCGTTTTGGGCGCGCATCGCACGTGGACCGAGAGCAGTTTCCACGGCGCGTTGGGATGTTCGGAGAGGACGGAGAGGCGGGCTTCCATCGGATACTGTCGGAGGTGCCGATCGCGCGCGGCGTCGGCGCGGCTGTCGCGACGTTCGTCACGGTCGCGATTTCGGTCGCCGCCGTCGTCTTCCTCTTTGTCCGCCAACGACCGCTGCCGCAGCGCCTCCGCGGTGGACACTCGCTTGGGCGTCCCGTACGTCAGCCGCACCGACCCCCCTCCCCTCTCCAGGACCACCTTCCACGGAAGCGCGCCCCCCTTCCGCGCGGCGCACTCCCCGACCTCCCCCGCGGCCAGCTTCCTCCGCACGGCGCACGCCAGCCGGGCCCGCAACTCCCGCGGCGGACGGGCCTTCTCCGCGGACGTTTCGTAGCGGTCCACGGCCAGGGCGACGTCGGTGGGAAAATCGGGCCACCGCCCTCCCCCGTCGGCTCCGTCCGTCCTCTCGTCGTGCGCCTCCCCCGCCGCCGGCGTGCTCAGCACGCACAGCGCGCCCAAAACGTCGTGGCAATGCCCCCGCGCCTTCCACAGCCCGTCGTGGTGGAAGTACAGCGCGTCCTGCGCCTCGTCCTGCGCCACCCACCCGGCCCGGACGAAGCGCAGCGCGTCGGACGAAGCGCGGACCGAGGCCCCCAGCCGCGGCGGGGGGGGCTCGTCGCGCCGGTGGCGGGGGCCGTGCGGAGAGTGGTGCGGTGGCTGTCGCTTCTGCAGCGCCGCGTGGCTCTTGGGCAGCGAGGCCGCCGCGAGGGCGTAGACGTGGCTCAGAGCCTTGGAGTTGCGGACGAGGCGCTTGGTCAGTTCGTGGCGGCGCTGGGCGAAGGACAGGTTGGCCATGCGCTCTTTGCGCGTTTCGAACACGTTGTCGGCGGCAGTGCTGGTATTGGCGTTGGTGTTGGCGTTGGTGTTGGCGTTGGAATTGACGTTGGAATTGACGTTGGAACTGCCGTTGGCACTGGCGTAGGTGGGAGTGGCGCCCGAGGGCGCCTCGGTCGCTTTCTCTTCGGCCGCCGACGACAGAGCGGCGTCAGACGGGCCGGCGGCGCCGCCGACGACGGAGACGATCTTGATTTCGCCGTGGACGAGGTCGTAAAGGTCTTGGTAGAGCGCGTTGCTGGCGGCGTTCACCACCGTGGAGAGCGGGGCGGTGGCCAGGGCGCCGGTTTCGGTTTGGGACAGGGGGAGGGCGGGCGGGGCGGGGGGGGCTTTGGTCTTCATCATCTTCGTCTTGATGGTGGTGCGATGTTGATTAAGGAGATGTGGATGTGCTGTTGATCGTCATGGTCGTTGTCATCGTTGTGGAAAAAACACAAGAACAACAACGTAATATATTATAATAGCACCGAAGATGAGCAAGCACCGAGGTTTCTGACCGACAATGGAAAGGCGAAGGTTTTTTAGCGATTTTTTTTCCAGACATGGATGAAAAAAATCGCCCATGATAGTAGTGAACTATTACCAAATTAACTTGGATAGATACTTTTCGTTTAGATAAGTCAAACTAAAATAATATGTTCCTACATACATACGGCGTCCTGGTAAAGTTCGTAATGTGGACCCTCCTCCAAACTCACCGTTTCCACCCTTCCCCGCTGACTCCATGCCCACCATGCACCGGCACAGAGTTATAATGGTGTACATGAATGCGAAGACCCCCATGTGCCAAAAAAATATGACCCCCCCCTGACAAACGACTCCACAAGCTACAAAATACGCCTCGCCATCACCAAAATCACATTCTATATTCTATCGCTGCGAACTTTAAGTATAGCGAAGCCTTCAGCCAGCACTTCCGCACACAACAGAGTGCCGTTACGAGGAAGAACATCAGCAACAATCGTTTTCCACAATGCTCTTCCATCCAGGAACCACACATCACAGCAGGGATATCTGTTATCGGTCAACCACTCCAGTATACCAAATTGCCAAAATAAGCAGACCCCATCACTCAACAGATCAATTCCTGGAGTTGTTTAACTATCACCGACCCTAGTAAGGTTTATGCTGGTCCATCAGGCCACAGCAAGAAAGCTTAATTATCCTGGAGAATCCACAACACCCAATGCCAGTTGTCCCCTTTGGATGCAGAGTCCACCCAAACCAAACGGTGTCCACATTGACAACCCTTCCCACTTACCACACTGGCAAGGACAAACAGGACCCCATGGTCAGCTCCACCCACAAAACACAGACGCAATATAACCTCAACACATCAACCCGCACCAATTAGTTATTGTGTTCTTTTCAAATATCTATCTGTGCCATACTCTTTGGGCTTCTTGCAAATTTAGGCCATGTACAACATGGTATATAACAACCATAAACAGCATGGCCGGCAAGGTAACATCAATACCAACAACAAACATCACATCCTGAATGCACTGCCATGGAACCTAGTGCTCTCATCTCCTGAGACAGTGCCTACAATATGGGTGGAAAATTTGGCAGGCAACAAAGAGCAATACAAGATAACAAAAACCAACTAGAGAGATACGCAAACCCCATCAAATTGTTGATTAGTGCTAGAACAACAGACAATCAACAGCAGATCAACTTGTGGAACTATCATCATCCTACACCACACAACAAGACAACCAACCAAACATACTCCAGGCAATTATATTATACACCAACAACACAAGAGACATAACCAACCAAACCCCCGGCAATGACAGCAGTGTTGAAATAAAATTAACCTCACCAATAACCCCCATCAATCCATCAAATCAATGCCAACAGCAACACAAAAGTGACAAATAACAACTATGACCAACACTGCTGATTGTGAACTGCAAGAGGCTGGGCACATCCTTTTTCTGCTGGTAGCTAAACAAACTCTTGAGCAAGATGAAGAAACAATAGAGGTCACTAATGATACTGAGACAGCCATTATGGCAGTAGTCACCAAGGACACCGAGGACAGGGAGGCTCATCAAAGCAGAGGTACACCTGGAACCATGCCACAAGGAAGCATGACAAAAAACACATACCCCTGTTCAATCCTTCAAAATCCAACCAGTGTGATAGCTCCCACTCTACAGGCACACCACCACAACCCCAAGTCATTTGCTCATCAAAAACTGGTGGAGATATCAATGTCTCTCACAGGTGACGATGTGGCTACAGAGTGTCACCAGGTTAATACCCACCTTTTTGCACAAATCTTGGATGTTGACCCTGAAACTGCAATTCTGCCTATTGAAATAGCAAGCACATTGGCATCTGTTTGCACTGTGTCTCAGCTCCCTGGAAATTGGACCAAGCTGGGTCAATTTATCTATCTAAAAGGAGGAGCAAACTCTTTCCTTGGCCAAAATGATCAACACGGTGGGTGGAAGCACCATGAACCTTGGTTAGTATTTCAACTAAAGAGACTGCATACATTCTCCAGTCCTGTTCTTATTAAACAAAGCCCACTTACCATCTCTCACAGCACAACTCCGGGAAATTATGCAACAGGCTCAGAAGGATATGGTGGCGGCCAACCTCTTTAAGGCTGATGATATTCCAAATAATATCCCCATGTTTAATCTTTGGGCAAACAACCCTTGACTAGTCTATCATGCTAACATGAAAGACAAATGGTTTGATTCCTTCACTTCTCAAAGCAAGTGGATGATTCACCTAGAGTGTTGTGAGACCATAGTCCCATACATACTCTAGTTATTTTGGCGTTTAAAGGACTCTGGGAATGTGCACAAAGTGTTTGGCAAATATGTGCACATCACAGAACCACTCACCAACAATGCCTGTGGTCAAGATTGTGCTCTCATGAAGAGGATGGCTCAATTGCACACTAACTTCCATCATAGGGTGCAGCTGAATTCCATTATTGGAATTGTGAACCTTGAAGCTATAGCAGTACTCAGACACGGCTCAGACAAACTGGATCAAGGATCCTCTCCAAGACAATCCTTCAGGGATTTTTTATACAGCATATGGTTGTCTGATAAATCCCTGCTATTCCTATCAATCTTGCTGTGGGCAGAGGGAACAGTAGTGGACTGTGTGATACCCAACACAGCAGCAGCAGAGACCAAGATAGTACAGATGAATTGCCACTTGCCAGGATATCTCAAGTTTTACTGGAAGGAACTTGGACACAATCATGATGGTATTGTCAACATGATAAACCATGCATGCGACCCAGATCTAACTGCTACAATTGCAAAGCTGTCATGGAACTCGCCCACAGAAGTGGAAACTGAATTGGACTTGGATGGAGTCAAAAACGAACCATGGATGCAACCAATATCACCAGCGCCAACATTTCAACTTTCTCCAAAAAAGAGTTACAATCACCCTGACCATGCATTCTCACTCAACTCAGACCTATTGGTCACAACAATCCACACCAAGCAGGCCCAAGAAAATCAACCACCAAGGTCTCCACTCAACATCTGCCCCTCAAATGCCCCCACTACAAGGTAGTGGTGCTTGACCCACCTGTACAGGAAATCTCAGCACACTTACATCCATGAGTAAAGCCTACCTTGTCAAAATGTTGGTCTAACTCAACCAATACAACCATCAACTCTCCGGTAACGCAGGCTTGGCCCCTGACAGAGAGACTTTGTTGCATGCTAGCCCTTGCGCCAACGACGCTCCAGAAATTGAAAGTCATGGCACAGGCCAGAAAGGTTGCCTAGTCACTGCGGCAATGAGCAAATAAGAAGGGTCACACCCTCTACTGTGACTGCA
Organism: Conticribra weissflogii; assembly: GCA_036940025.1. NCBI lineage: Eukaryota > Bacillariophyta > Thalassiosirophyceae > Thalassiosirales > Thalassiosiraceae > Conticribra > Conticribra weissflogii. The sequence goes on from JALLPE010000496.1 coordinate 16,852, forward strand.
TGGAGAGGGCACCAGGGTGCGCCAAGCAGTCAATCATGGGGAAATACATATGTAACCTCTTGGTGCAGAAGGGACCAACGTAGGGCTTCATTGCATTGCTAGGCTAGGGAAACAGCTTGGCAGATTCAAGTTGTCCAACAAAATGGGGAACTAGCACAAATACACTTTCAAGGAGAATTTAACACAATGCAACACGAACGAATCATTACATCATTGGAACATGGTACACAACAATTTGTACATGGAAATGTCAACCCTACTCCACAGGATTGGCAATCTATTGGGGGCACCATTTTGGAGCAGCAATCTGCACAACAGTCAGAAATAGAGGCAGCCATTATGAACAAGATGCAGAATCGAGGAAAGCATTGCATCTGGTTGGGATTTGCTGACAATCATGCTTCCAAATGTTATAGATTGTTGAATCTAGAGACCAAGCGAATTGTGATTAGTAGGGATGTGATTTTTCTGGACAAATCATTTGGAGATTGGGCAAATGTGAAGGAACCAGCAATTGTTCCATTGGCAGCTGAAATGATTGATACCATTGATGAAAATAATGAATTGGATGCACCTACTCTAGTCCCTCCTGATCATGTTTCTGATGATGAGAGCATGGTTGATGATGATGGCACATACCAAGGCGATGATTTTCAAAATCCAGTCCCCTCCATTCTCAAGCATGGAAACTATGTTTCTGATGATGAAGATTCTGATGATGATGGATCACAAGAAGCAGCTATTCAAATGGATCCTGAAGGATATGATGCAGTTGCTGATGAAAATGCGGTCAATGAGCAACCAAGGTCTGAAACCACAGTTAATCCAAAANTGGCATGTGGATACAGCCAAATTCCTGGGGTTGATTTTTCAGAGAACTATTCACCAGTGGTCCATGATGTTACATTTAGAATCCTGATTTTGGTGTTGATAGTGTTTGGCCTCAAAGCAAAGATTGTGGATGTGGAGACTGCTTTCCTTTATGGAAATATTGAAGAAGAAATATTCATGGAGTGTCCACCAGGAATGACAGATGCTGAAGAGGATGATGTCCTTGCATTGAATAAATGCATCTATGGTCTTGTACAGGCAGCAAGACAGTATCATAAGAAGGCTGTTGAAGTTCTGCGTAAAATTGGATTCAAAGGTGGAGATGTTGATCCATGTCTGTTCTGGAAACAATATGAAAAGGGAGTTGTCTTTGTGGCAATATATGTGGATGACAACCTGATTGTGGGCCATCCTAAGGCAATTGAGGATACCATTGAACAGTTGAAAAAGAATGGATTTGTTGTCAAAGTGGAAGATTCCTGAAAAATTTGATTTAACTCTGATAGAACAAAAGCATGGTTAGGACAACCTCATCTTTTGGCTAATTTGGAAAGGAAGTTTGGGAGAGATGTTCATAGCATGAGAGGAACCAAGACCCCTGGAACTCCAAGCTTTGGAATTGTTTGCCTGATAAAAGAAGATGAAAATATTTCATCTGAGAAGAAAAAACTGTATCAGTCAGGTGTTGGAATTTTTCTTTATTTCGTGAAGCATTTGCGCCCAGACATTGCAAATGCAGTTAGGGGGCTATCCAAAGTTCTTGATGAAGCTAATATTGCAGCTTACAAGGAAATGAATCAAGTTATCAAGTATGTTTTGGGTGCAAGAGATTTGGGATTGCAAATTGAACCTATTCATAGAAGTAAACAACCATGGGAATTGATTTGTTTCTGTGATAGTGATTATGCTGGAGATCCATACAGTAGAAGAAGAATTTCTGGCTTTGTACATTGAGTTTGGGGAGTACCAATAAGTTGGGGTCCAAGGCTCAGCCCAGTGTAGCATTGTCAAGTTCTGAGGCAGAGTGGGTTACTGCATCAGAAGCAGTGAAGGAGGTTTGTACCTCAACTGTTACAAAGCATGATGATCATGGCAAAGCTTCCAATAACTCTCTGTGTTGACAATGTAGGGGCTATCTTCATGACAAAAAAACTACCACAGGGCGCTCCAAACATGTAGACATACATTACAACTTTGTCACAGAGTACATTGAAGATGGAATCACTGAAGTCCTCTTTGTCAAATCAGCCGATAATGACAGTGACATCATGATAAAAAATCTTGGATCAGAATTGCATTCCAAACATGAAAGTAAGATGATTTCAATCAAAAAATTTTGTGTGCAAAATGGAAATTTCAGTTCAAGTGTCAGCTTTGGGTGAGACTCCTACATATCAGATGAAAGAGCACTGTGTACAGATCATGAACTGATCAAGACAAAAAGGAAGGGTGTCAAAAAGTATATTTT
>JALLPE010000497.1:0-16964 GCA_036940025.1 Conticribra weissflogii
TCAAAGTTCAAAAAAATTTTGATAAATAAAATAGACTTCTACAAAATTCTGTGCATGGGGAAGGGAGGGGGGGGGGGTACACAATTCTTTATTGTCACTATGAAAATTTCGACTCTTAATCTTTAACAAAATTAGGACAACTTGACAAGAAACAGAAACTATGTGACAGATCCTCACAGGGTTCACGTTTTTTGTACCTAATGGAGTAATTAACAGAGGCTCTCAGGATATTGTGCTCTCTTGGTGATACACTTGCATGAACTTGTGGGGTCTTTGTCTTCATAAAATCGCATCAATAATTTTGTGTCTGCTAAAATATGATGAAACTCAATGACTATTCTACCAAATGCAAGCATCATGTTTGTATGATGAAAAATATTATGCCCGTATTGACATTCTTGTAACCTGTAAGAGAAACCAGGACAGTCACAAGGGCATGAGTTCATTTTCACAATGACTTTGTATGAATTTTTTTGTGCAGTTAGCCTGCACATGGATCATGACTTTTTAACAAGTTAAAATTTATTATCTCTTTAGTAGCAACATGAGTACCTCTTAATAATCAATGTTTTTTTAAATGAATACCAGAAATATTTTCAGTTCATTGATTATTAACTTTGTTTGAAATTGTTACTTGATCTACAATGATTATGATTAGCTATCATTTTTTTTGATGTATTAAATATTTAACTATATATTCCTTAACTTTGAGGTACCAGTTTGAGATGTTGAATTGTTTAATGTTTCAACTCATCATGGTATTTTGAGAACAATTAATGATGAAGTTTATTTACTATTTACTATTTTCATCAAAGACACAAGTTCATGATATTTCCAGGTGTTGTGTGTATTAAACCAAGTCAATACAGCAGTGAAAATATTTTTATGAATACTTTGTATGGCTTGGTCTATATGATTGCTGCAAAAACTTTTTAAACGTAAATAATATTCTTAAATATAATATTGAATCTCTATTTTGCATTTAGATTCCAATTTCAAACTTTAGACTGTTGATGTAAAAATATTTCATTTGTTTAAACCCATCAAGGTTTTATTTTATAAATATTGCCTAGTTCCTTGTTTTGCTCTTTAAAAATTCAAGTTTATTTTTTCTTTTGGATTTTTTGTAAAAATAAAGTAGGCTTATTTGGCCCTTGAAAAGTTCTTTGTGAGAACTTTGTGTAAACCTATTGTACCAATTAGGTCTAGGAATGTATGATTGGTTGGTTTAAGATGTTGAGATAAAATAAAAATGTATAATGTTTATGTTTTGTGTTTAATTTGTCATTTTTGATTCAGCTGCTAAATTTTGATTGATGATGAACAAAGGTTTATTTTGTTTACCAATAATATTCTTTACAATCACTTAGTTTTTGTTAATATTAGTTCAGTCAGAGACATCAATTTATGTTTCATTTCTTCAATTTTTGAATGAATTTGAACTATGCTTGTATGGATCCTAAAATGATGTTCTTAAAATATTGCACTGATTTGTGCTAGGATTTTACAATTGCTGAGATTTTAAGACCTATTTAATTTTTTAAAATGTTTCATTGTGTCATTTTCAATTTATCAGTTGTAAATTGTGTATAATCATTTGTATATAATCTTCCATTTTTATTTAGTAAATAATTTGTTAATAACTAATAGTTTGTTTGTTTGAACTCATCATTGATATCTTTAATTGTTTATTGGTGAGATTCACATTACTTTTGATAAACAAATGAATATAACTTGTAATGCCTTATTATTTTTTATATTTTTTTAATTAGGACTGCATCATTCCTAAAATATTTTTCATTTAAAATTAATATTATTTTAAGCGTTTGTATTGATTCGTGTAAAGTATATATGATTGCTAGAATCATTTTAAGACTAATTCACACTTTTTGATATTTTCAATTTTTTATTTTTACTTGGCAACAAAGATTACATTTTTAAAACAAAAGGTCATCTAATATATCTTCATAATCAATAATAATTGTTTATCAATTAATGCTGAGTTGTATTATTTGTTTCATTATGAACACAATTTATTGTTACTGTTCGTGTGGGATTGGAACTAGTTCTGTATGGCTGCTAAAAAGTTATTCATCATAAACACAATATTTTCTTTTACAGTTCTTGTGTGAATTTGAACTAGTTCTGTATGATTGCTTAAGAACATTTTATTACTGATATTTTAAGATATTAATAGAATTCAGATTGGTCTATTTGGCTGCTAAACCAAACATTTCAATATTCATAAGTATTTTGAGATTTTCAAATTATTTATTCAAAAAATAATATTTTAGTTGGCTACTCATATTAGATTGAAAACAAATATTATAGATATTGTCATCAATGAAATATTTATTTATCACTGTTGATTTTTCCAGTTTTGTTTTTGTTTGACGAAAAACTGAATAATTTGACTCTATAGAGAGGGCATCAGTTTGTTAGGATTTTTGCAGTGATTTTTACCAGAATTTTTGTTTTTTGTTTGTGGAGCGCTTGTTTTGGTCTTTGGGAAACTGTCTGCAACATTTCCCTGTAATTAGCACTTGGTATATGATTGGTTTCAGTCATCTGATTTTACTATGACCAATAGGGAAATCTAGGTTTCTAATACCTCAAAAAAATTGAGGTCTTTACCCACATGCAAGGGAACAAGTACTTTTTGGAAGGTTTTGGAAGGTTTGACAGTGGATAGACAGACATGAGAAAAAACAAAAATATATTTAGGTATCATCATATAAACTAAAAAGTAAAAAATCTTTTTTCTTTCACGCAAAATTAGAATAACTAACCTAATATAGGGTGCATACCAAAATTTAACATAAATGTGCAAATGCACAAATCCTTCTCATTTCCAAAATGGGGCATGTGCTGCTGAAGTCAGTATTTTTTGGCTTTCCTGTTCTCTTGAAGTTAATGCAAAATTGAGTAAAGGAATGGTAAAAAACTTAGACCATATTTTAAAATTACTGAAAGTTTTACGCAATTTTATGTATGCTTTGGATTTTGGATGTTGTATTCTACAAAAATGGAGTGTTACCAAAAAATCATACATAAGTTCCAGTTGCATCAATCTTCGATATACTTTAAGATAATGTTGCATAGTGCCTTAAGTGGGAGAGAAAAAATCAATATTTCAAGAACACAAATACAATCTTCTCTAGATAGTGACAATTGGGCTTGAATGATTTTTCAAATGCAACACTTCTCCAGTTGCCAGAAATGCTGATCATCAAATGAATTCCCTTCATCTTGTGGAGATTCCATTTCTTCTTACTCAAGAACAAAGTTACCGTCATGACTTACTAAATATTTCAGATGTTTCTGTCATGCTGTGATTATGGTTAAGAAATGAATCATAACACAGTTTATGTTTTCCAATGAGAAATGGCATAAAGAAAAGTCAATGTCTTTCACAAATTAAATCTTGTTCATTTCATTTTGAAAACATATTTTGCAGTTTTTGGGATGATTTGAGAAAGCATTTTTTTATTTAATTTCCTCAGGTTCTGATTGATCTGGTTCAGGATTAGTGCTGAAGTAAAAAAATCAATCAATCAGGTTTGAATAAGTTAACCATACTTATGTGACAAAACTAGAAGTAGTTGTTTTGTTTAAGTGAAATATTTGGTGATTTTTCTGAACCATGACAAATGTTCTTCTGAGTAGAAGGGTTCAGATATGGGATAATAAATGCTGATTTTCACCATAATACATTGGTCACATTTTATGTGAACAAAATTGTGGTGGTTACATGAGATTTATTCATTAACAAGAGGGTTTCTGAAGAATTGTAATTTGGTCAATGCATCTCAGTATAATGTTGCAGTTCCTTTGAAGTATACTGGCAAGTGTTCATAGGGCTTCTCTACAGCTCCCAAAACACCTTGCTTTTCTTTGAGCACAGAATCACAATTTACTAGTCATCTTGGGTAAGGTTGTCTAGACAATCTGTGACTGGATGTATGACTCACCCGTCTTTCATAGAGAGTGTTTATACTTCTTACAGGTGCTGCTATTGATCATTAAGGTTTATGCAGCTATGTCCTTCTTACCTTCCACTATGGTAATAGAATTTTATGAATATGAATATTTTCATAAATCTTTGACACAATCATGTGGAAACAGGATGATGAAAAAATCTTTAATTTCAAAATTGGAATTCACAATAGAACAAGTTTTTCAGTTTTTCTCTTGAAGGGATAGTTAGCAGTACTTATTCCTTTGAAAGACCCACAATGCTTCAGGCATGTTGTATTTCAAAAAAGGAAGTACGATAGTATGTTTCACTACTATCCAGTCCTACCTACTACTACCTGCCTATCCTTGGTTCAACAACGGCCAAAACAACACGACAACATCAATAAAAACGGTGTTGAAAATGAAAATGCGGGATAATCCTGCTAACATGATATATCTTCTGCACACTGAAGTCTCTGTTACGTTACCACAGCTCTCATTATTTCATTTCAAACCATGTGCTGCAGCTGCTGTTGTCCACCAGCGATAACAGCCCTATTTTACCTCTGGGTACGCTCCGGTTTCTCCAAAGGAACTGTCGCAGGCGCCCTAACATTTTTTCCTCCAGATCCTCCACTCTACAAATTTATCCGGATCGGCAAAAATGGGGAGGAGCTGCCCGACCACGATGATGAAATCGACGCTGTCGAAGAAGCAGAGGGAAATATCAAAATAGAAAATGGTGACGGCGGATGCGACGACGACGACGACGACGACGACGATAGCGATCTTGGGACGTTTGATATCGACAAGCAGCCGAGTAACTTGAACAACAATGCCTCGAATCCAAAATCAAAAAATGGACGCGAGCAACAAGAAGCCGAAGAACGGTTAGACCCCATCACCCAGATGACGGAACGGTCCAATCGATTACGACGGCGTGCAAAAATTCAAGCTCGACGGGATGCTGCCGATGCGAAGAATGGAGTCACTTATCGTTTTATCCATGATGCTGAATCATTGGGCGAGCTTCCTTCATTCAATGGGACTATTACGGCTGTGAAAGTCGGGCCCCAGAAGAAGACAGGAACTTATATTGCTGCTTTACTGTACAGACTCCCTGAGAGCGACATCACTGCGAAGACCAAGACTATTCTTTACAGTCATGGAAACGCGGCGGACGTTGGGGCAATGTCGGGACTCCAATGCGTAATTGCCAAAAATTTGAAGTGCAATGTGTTAGTGTATGACTATTCAGGCTATGGCGAAAGCGGAGGGGTTCCAATGGAGAAAAATACCTACAGGGATGTAAAAATGATGTATGAGTGGGCAGTGAACAACATAACAAAGCCTCAGCTCGAGAAAGCGAACAATACTGAGATTTCGCCCGAACAAAATATTATTCTTTATGGACAATCAGTTGGGTCAGGACCTTCATGCTTTCTAGCTTCGCAAAGAAGTAAAGTTGGGGGACTGATTTTGCACAGCCCTTTTACTTCAGGAATGCGTGTGTTGACGCCAAGTCGAGCACTCGCCTGTCTCGACATTTTCCCAAATATCGACCGCATCAAAAAGGTTAACTGCCCAGTTTTTATAATTCATGGTCAAAAGGATCAAGAGGTTGCATTTGAGCATGGACAAGCGTTGCAAGCGGCTGTCCCTGATGATTGCAAAAGGGATCCATGGTGGGTTCCTGACAAGGGTCATAACGATATTTGTGATGGACCTGGTATCGTCCAATATATCCAACGATTGAATAGATTTATGAGAAGCTTGGATGATCAATGACGAAGGTTCCTAACAGAATTAAGTTCCTGATTTAAAACAATCAATTTTAGGTTGTCCACAGGAACTGAAGAGCATCACTTGATTCAATAATTACCATCAATGGAACTAAAGAAGAAAATAATTACAAGGGTGGTTACCGTAATATTTGCTGTCTACTTGTTCTCTTTCTTCCTGAAGCAAAATGTAGTATTTTTGGTATTGTTGACTACTGAAAATAATTTTCTTAATTATTTAATGAAGAGGTTGACTGATCTCCGATGATATATGAATAATTTTTCTATTACCGTTTCTCTCATTTCCTCTATTTTTCTTTTTGCAGAGCTCTCGACTGTAACTTTAGGTTGCAGTTGCAATGTCACTCTGTGTCTCTCATGCTTAATAAATGTTTATTTTGAGCTACCATACTCCGTTCACAATTGGTACTTGAAAATTGTGTTAATTGTTGGGGTGGTTTAAGGATTATTTTAGCTTCTTAATTGGCTCCCTCACTGTGAATTTCTAGTGGAATTGATTATCCACCAGATAGTACCTTAGTGTGTTCAACATGACTTGCAACATAAAGATTTTTGCCCCCAGGATTGTTCAAATAATTGTTACCTTTGGTCCACTTCAGCTGGAAGATGTTTTACAATTCAATTTTTGTTCATTTGTTGTATATCAACTCAGAAAGTTCTTTTTCCCAAAGTATGTTGAAGATAATTATCCAGATTCCTTGTTTTTGAATTATTTTATCAACATAGAATATGGCATGTCAAACCTTTGTCTTGTAACGATCAAGACATGCAAATACAAATCTTGTACTTTGTTAGCAAAATTTGCAGCATATAGTTCTTCCTGGGTCACTGTTAAGTGCCACAAAATTTTTGCTGTTTATTCTGCAAGAGACAATGCTAAATTGTCTGAATGGCAATTGGAGTCATTTCATGCAACATCAACACACTTGAAATCTTTGCATGTCCTGTCACATTTACTATAGAAGTTCAACTCCATTCTTTGTCAGGATATTCCTGTCATATATCTCATGGTAGTTAGTTATGTGTTGTATTGCACTCAATATCATGGTAGCTGTCTGATTTCATTTCCATTATGCTATATTATTACTATTCCTGCATGACAAATGAAATGTGGCTCTTGGTTGGGTACATATTCATCCTCAAAAAATTTTTAAGGTTGTAACATGCTTGAAATAATTCTTCAGAAGTCATTCTGATAAAATAATTTTCTGAAATTAGCCTAGTAATGAGCAATACTTGATCACTTTAATTTCCCTTAAATATGGATTCTTTTCAATGAGAAATGAGGCATTGAATATTCTCAGAGAGTTGTATAGTATTGTCATATTCAAAATGCTGATGAATTCTATCTTTCTCCTTGTGATGATACTAGGGATGTAATACAAAATTGTAATGCAAGAAAAGGTACATGTACACATTGCTCTATTCAAACTCATTTGCTTGAATGATTTGCTTAGCGTTTTAATAAAAAATCTACTCTTGATTGTGTAAGTCTTTCAATAGTTGATGATAATCAATAACATATCTTCAATTGGTTAGTTGTCGTTGAAATCCTCAAATATATATGATTATACTTTATACGTTTTTGCTGATCTTAAATTTCCGTTTAAAGAATGCACAATGATTGCCAATGCCTCATGCTTTTTATCCAACAACAGTTGTAAAAAGCATTTTTGCAAGTCACAGGTGATATTACTGTTAATGAATTCCACCAGTTTCCCTTGTGCTGTCCAACTAATAAAGCTGAAAAAGAAGCACAAGAAGTTCCATCACTGGAAAATAGACCAAATAGAGCTGATGAGTTTGATACCTCTACTATCTGCTATCTGCTTTCTTAGCATTTACAACCCAAAGTACTATACCTCTAGCCATTCTATGTGTTCATTTTTGACTGACTTGGTGTAAATTCTATTGGCATGTTCTGTTTGGATAAGCTTGTTTTTGCAGTCAAATATTAAATCCACCTTCAATGTTAGCTACATCTACAGAATATTCAAAACATTTCTTCACCATCTTAGTAAATGAATAATTGATTCAAATGAGTTTTAGTATGAAAAACACCTTCATTTTAAAAACCATATCATGTATCTCCTGAGTTAGTACAATATTGTCTCAAAAGTTTGTAACTAATTTGCTTGCTGGTCTGAAAATCCCAACTTTGACACTGAAATCTCTATCAAGACAAAAACAATTGCAATATCAATTAAAGCCACAATTGTTATCAGACTTAGTTTTGTTTTGATGATTAAAAATTCTAAAATCCAAAATATTTGGAAGAATTTCTTTTTCATTTTTTTGGATCTGTGTATAATATTTTTCTGCTCAGATTTGGTTATGACACAGGCCTTGAATAGCATTCAGCCTTGAAAATTGAAGATATTGCAGTTGAAAATAAAAGAAACCAGAAACAATTGAACTCTTGATTTTGATTCTCACTTTTTACATTTTTTTACAATTGTATCTCCAATCATTTATTTGCCCAAACATTTACCTTAACATCATGGCACTTTGTCTGCTGTATGTAGGTACACAACACAATTCATTTTAACTTTGTTGAGATTAACTTAGGCCTTCATCAATCTTGATTTTTTTATTAATTGACAGGTTTAATGCAACAACTTGCCAACCTATAACCCATTTTTACATATTGCATACCCCAAATCCTTGTTCATCTTTATCAGAGCAGTCCTTTACAACACATCCTACCTTATTTATATTGAAAAATCTCTAATTACTGCCAGGGATCATTCCAACACTTTCTTTGACTCTGTTTTGATCTATTTTGTGTATTTTAGATTCCAATCACTATTTCCTTCTCATAAAATGATGATTCCAAATTCCAACAAAACTTTTATCAGTGACCCACAACCCACAAATTGAAACATAATTGTTCAGTGCATTGCATGTGAAATGATCAACAATTCAATTTTTGAAAAACGGAGACATCTTCTTGGAGTCACTTGAAAAACTTTAATCATCATTTGCATTTTATCATGAAAAAATTGAATTTCTTTAGGCCATGAAGTGCATCTTACTTGTGGAACATAAACTTAACTTGTTAAAATAAAATGAATTATTGAATGGTGTAATATATCATCTTGAATTTTTCATGGTGTTTACAGGCGCCACCTAAAAAATAAAAATTAATCAATTCATCCACGTTTACCAGAACAATTGGGAAGCCTATAATGATTGATACAAATGATGCAAAAAGATCAAGTCTTATCCAAGAATTGAACCTGATGGTCAGATATTAACTGGACAAAAGTCAAAACTTACTCTGACAACTTTGACTATGTCATATCTATCCCTAATATCTTCAGACACACCAAAGACTGCTTACCATGGTACTGAAACCCTCAAGGACAATGATTGCACCTGGACTGCTGTAGAGATTAAATGATGATAAATGGGTTCATCAGTTGCTTGAGAGTAAGGTTTCTAGAAATAAATAAAAAAGATTGGATATTGGCAGATGATTTTGCAAGGTTTATTTGGTGATCCTATCAGTAGACATTTCAGATTTTTGAGATTGGGATAACACATGGGCAGATTTGTTTGAAAAGACTTTTCACACCCCCACAGCTGACATGCAAGGACCAATTTTATACAAATGAAAAATTCAAAAATGTTGTCAATCACTGTACTCAAAATAAATTGCTAACTTTCATTTTATGAAGTTGCTTTTTTCAATCTTGTAATATGAATAAGAATAATCACTTCTTCAATGCTTCATGTGAAAATTTGATGAAAGTCATTTTTACTGAATTTAAGACGTAAAAGGAAGGGAAATTCCCACCCAGCATCATCTATGTTGTTTTATTTTTTGAAGGCAGTTGCAACATCAGTCCTGTCCAACTACTATTGCTATGAAAAAATGATATCTAATTCCACAGCATTACGAATACACTGGACAAAATATTATGATCAATCTGACTTTCCTCTTTACATGGAGGGGTCAAAATAATAAACCTTAACTAGCAATTTTATGTGGCATCCTTCTTGTAATGGAACCGCTCCGCATAGCACTACCTACATGCTAGGATCGATATCAAACTGCGTAGATTCCATTTTCCATTATTATGAAGGTAAAAGGATTTCAGACTTGACTGGGCAAGCGTTTCACTTAGGTTATTTGTGCTGTACGTATTGATCAGGGTATGCAGCAACCACTGGAATTTCATTTTCATCCACACAGTCGAATTTGTCACTTTTCGCTCTCTCCATTTTCATGTTTTCTGGAGCCTCTTTCAATGGCACTTGTTTGCCATACTTATCCTCATGAATCATTTGACTGGACATGCATCCGATAGCAATTAATTTCACTGCCCACATTCCCTTGTTTATTGTATGAGCTATACTCCAGCATGCTCGACTAGCTCGTCGGGCCTCACCGCTGCATTCCTGTGCTCCCTCGGAGTCCGGAGCGCAGCAACCAACACAGCAACTTGTGCAATACATGCAACATGCCCACCGATGAATTGATGCAGCAATTCCACCTGCAAAATCCATGCATTTTTCTTGTCTCGCCTCGGTAGGATCGATACCAAGTTCTCTTTCTTCCTTCATCAGTCTTCGGCTAACTTCAAATGCACAACTGCACAACACGACGAACACATCCCACCCAAAACAGAAACCTCTAAGCACAAAAATGCATTTGGGCAATCTTGTTCCCCGTAGCTTCCACTTTCGATTGTTATCGGTGCTCCATCACAATGTCTGGCAAAGCAATGAGGACCATCGTAATACCCCTGCCACAACCGATATCTTGCCATATCTCCCCCCAATACATGCCTTCTGACTAAAAATTGCCCGCATGGCAAACAAAGCGTGGAAAAACAGCACAATAGCGGCTCCCGTATTGGGGCTTGCTCCATAGAAATGGCCCAACCGCTAGTCTCATTCGTGTGGGGATCCGAATCAAAGCAATAAATTAGCGGGAAGGCGATGGGAGACCCACAGCACCATATGGCAGCCGCGATGTATTCAGCGATGGGGGTGCAGCATTCGAGTACGTCGGCAGTGAGGGAAAAGAGGGAGTCGAGGGGCCCGCAACCTGAGGTCCAGCATTCTGGACACGTTTCATTGACGGCATTGGAGACTTCGTTGGTGATATTTGACGATGACATAGTATCATCATAAGAAATCTCTATTTGAATTGCTTTCCAAGTCTGTCATAACAAACGACATGTTGCTCCCATGAATGACATTATGTCTAAATTATTATCTACCAATTCCTATGTACCTATTTTGATGACGTAAAGAATCACCCCCAGACCTATTACGGAGGGGAAAGGGTGAGACAACGGCGGCAATCCGAAGACGACGACCTCAGGTGGTAATCGTTGCTTCGAAAAGGCAGAGAACCAATATGCCTTGCCAAAATAATCAAAACCATGGCACTGTCGCACTTGAAATATCTTCCTTCGCAGAACTGCCTAGTGCTCAACAGCGTATGCACACGCTCGTTGTGTCCAAAATAAGCATTCACATCGACAATGATGACAGCGGCGGAGAGATAATCTTCGGTCAAGATACGCATGAGGCAAAAAAGGATCCACGGTGGACTCTCTCATTTCCCGTTGCCCTGAGTTCCACAGGTAGTGAACATACTACAGATTTTTCAACTAACCGACCAAGGATCCTGCGAAAATTGATAGAAGTACTTCATCAAAGCAAGAACAGATTGATCGTCAGAGAGTGGCGAAAAGGGGCATCATGGTGGAATTTGAATATGAACCACGAGAATGAATTTCACGAAAATAGTTTCCGAGACGGGGTTGAATCCGCAACGATGATTCCATTGCGTGGAAGTGCATTGCCAACAAAATCTCTCGAAAACTACAATGATATCGAAGCGACCACACTGGCAATGGCTCGCGCTGAAGTTGCTGGATACAGACTGGCTCATGCCGCCATGGACATTCATTCTAGGAGCAATCGACTGGAGAAAGGTGGAAATCATCCTAGCATCGTCATGCCAGAAGTTCTTTACTTTTCGCATGATTGGCAAGAAGCATATTCTCCGCCTCTTTTGAACATATCATTCCACTCAGATAATGGGCAAAGTGAAAGTATCTCCTCCCAAGTTGTTGGTGGACCGTGGGCACTGCTATCATATTTTGGGGGAGATAATTTGAAGTCAAATGACAAAAACAGATCAGTTCAGCTTGATGATAAAAATGCTGATTCTGAGCTAGATTTGCCTAAAAGATACATGTCCATTCGCGAGGAGTTCAGCGAGAGCAAGGGCGGGTTTTACGCGCCAACCCAGTCGTTAACCAATACAAAAAAGCACCAAATGCCTAGAACTCTATCAAGCGTCGCTCCTTGCTTTCATTACCCGACAACCATGACGAAAGTTAGACACGAGTTTGGGTTCGACGAACCTCATCCGCGTCATGGGCGAGTTCGGACGAACGAATGTCTTGATTATGCAAACATGATTCTGAGCGATGTCATACTGCCTTTACATAATACTTTCTTTTTCAATGGCGCGACTATTGGGAGCAGTGCTACGAAAGCTCAAACTCTGGAAAACGATGCTATTTTGGAATGGAATGTGGAGTTGAGACGAAATGTATTTTCATTGGGGTGGAGCGGAGGAAATGATTGCGAAGCCAAACCATTTCAGTTCAAAGACATGATCTCTCTCTACCGCCATGCACTAAACCTCATGATGAAAGGAATCGATCGTTCAGGGGCTTCATGCTGTGAAAATGGCAACAACGAAATCAAACCAACTGACACACAGTTGAATTCCATGCTTGAAAATTTGGCTGGATACATTTCCGCGTTAGAAAGTGAATGGCACGATAGCGGTGGTGACCCGCCAAACTTGCCCCCCGTGGTGTGCCACATGGATCTGCAGCCACAAAACCTTCAGTTTTGGCACTATACTTCACAAACATTTGATTGCAATAAAAACGGTAACACGACTTGCGATAATATCCACAATGCTCGAGGATGTCATGTCGCGTCAGTGATGGATTGGGAAGAAGCGTGCTTTGCAGATCCACGATTTGAACTCATGCTTTTATGTCGGAAGGTACTTGCAAATCGAGATCAAGCAGACACAATTTGGTCGGCGTATGCACAAAAAGTGGAGGAATGGAGTAATTTGGAAAATGGCAACTCTTCTTGGGATGTCGGACCCATTGAGCCTTGGCTAAAATTGGAAACAGTGCACAGCATATGCACTTTGATGCTGCAGGCAATGGATTTGCTTGGAGGGGGGAGAAGTCCTTGGGAAACAAAACCCGATTTGTGGGGAAAGATTGACCGAGAAAGATCGAGACTTGATCAATTGATGTGAATGTTTAATTCGCAATATTGTCCAGTCGTGGATCGTAGTTAGAATCACGAATGAGGAACTCACAATGATGAGATTATATTTTTTTTTTCAGAAGAGGGGGATCAAAATACACGTGAGATTGGCGATTGTAGGCGACTGAATCGTGCCTATTGCTGGTGTTTGGAAAAGACGACAATGACGAACATCGCCGTAGATTCTCTACCGATCAAATATGCGAGAGATTGCGCCATCGAGTCCGCTCCGATGTTATTGAATTTCATCATTTTCTCTTAATCATCTATCTTTCGAATCGAATTAAACAAAGCTGATATCAATTTCTTTCACGATGACTCCGAAATTGAGTAGTATGGACGATAAAGATCATGCCGCAATTGATATTGCGACCATTGAGACAGTGTTCTTGAGCAAAGACTCCACTGCATCCCAGAAGCTCTGTGCCTTGAATCGACTCAATGGGTTGCTTAGAGTGCCTTCAAACGAAACTGCTGGCAGTCGCAAACGACTTTCTTCAATTGCAGATGATGTTGTCGATAGCCCAATCGTTCCGGCTGTAATTGAGTTACTGAAATCCGAGAAGATTCAGATGCTATGTGCAGCTGCCATGTTTTTGGCAAAACTATTAACCGCAACCGACAACTTGGCGAAAATCGTTGAACTTGGCGCGATTGTTGGCGTGGTTGACCTGATTTATTCCGATACCATTGAAGTCAGTACTTGTGGTATCAAGATTCTTTATATTATTCTCAGTGACCGTCCCCACTTAAGTAAGGATGCAATGAACAAAAAGCTTATGGATAAACTGTTCCGAATTGTGAAATCGCCGATATACTCGGACCTTGCACTAAATATCATCGAGATTGGGTGTCATGTCCCCGAATACAGGATGGCAGCGATTCCAGAGTTGATGTGTCTCGCCAGGAGCGAAGACTACTGTGTGCAACGAAAGGTCATAATCATAATGCTCAAACTTTGCGGCACCGAAGACTGTGCTCAAGCCATTGTTGAAAATGGTGGACTTTCGGTACTTGTCGATATGGTTGGACACAAGAACAATGAGATTGTTTTGCATGCTGTTACCTCCCTCTCAAGGCTTGCTACGGGATCAGAGGTGAGGATTCAAGCCGTATTTAATTCAGGTATCATGGCGAGACTTCCCATCCTACTTGACCATCACAAGGTGTGTATATATACACTATATTGTTGTGATTTTTATTCCAAAACCCATTCATGAACCCTTTTTGCCTTTCATTGTAGAAAAATATTCGCAAGGAAACATGCAACGCGTTATTCAACTTTATCGACGGGTCACTGGAACGGATGGGTTGCATCATGTTTAAGGATACAACAATTGAGAAAGTGATTCGTCTATTGAATAGTGATTACTATTGGCTTGTCCGTATGGAATGCTTGAAAATAGTGTGGAACATGATTGAAACAGGACATCGGTATCTCATAATGAGCTTGGTCGATCGCGGCTCAGTTGAAGCGAATTGCAGTGTTGTTGTATGTAGTGACGAAGATATGACTATGATGGCATTGAGTGAGATATGAATTTCTTTATCTGTGTTGTTGATGGTTGGCATCATGCTGTTTTCCTCACTCTTAGATGGCCAAATTGTGTTAATATGCAGACGCACTCGAGCTTATTCTCGAAGTTGGGATTATGGAGATTAGGGATTATACGAGAAGAGTGGATGATTGCGAAGGGACGGCGAAACTTGAACTGTTGCAAGAGCACAAAAGCGAAAAAGTGTACAGGAAGGCAAAAAGCTTGATGACTAAATACTTTTCGGAATCACTTAACAATGACGGCACCGATATTTTTGAAGAATTCCAGAACCTAGGCTTGTAGGATATTGCGGGTAGTCCGTCATAATTCGATTGGTACGCGTGAAGGCACAGCGAAGGGCGAATAAGTTCATCACATAATAAAATCTGACAAGATTATTCCGGAACAATGACTTGTAATCCCAGGATTGTTTGCTTTATCAAATCCATTTCATAACTCTTTGTATTACCAAAATCAGTCACAATCACAAAGTGGTATTTCAGCCAAATCTGATACTTTTTCTCTAGTAGTCCGCAACGGCCATTTTTGCATTAAAAAGTTTAGACTTCGTTAACATCATGATACTATTTTTCCTAAATGTTCCCTCTATCCAAATTCATAAAGGTTGGCCTCTAAAATGAATCGAGCACTACCAACCCATTTCATTATATTTCTACGTAGTTCTTCCATTCAAAAGCTTGCATCACACCTTTCAAAACACACTTTTTCTCGCGAATTCGTTGAGGCAAGCGGAATCAAACTTTCCTGGAAGTCACCAAAATGCTAGAAGCTTTCAGAATTTGTTCCATATCCCTTGCATCCGACGCTCTGACAATGGCACTCTCGTGATAATCTATCTTCTCATCATCACCCTCCAAGCATGCAATTTCCATTTATTTAAAGTGACATCTGGACACCAAATCCGAATCGGCACCGAACAAAAGTAGTCTAGCTCGCAAGGCGACATTAAAGAATTTCTTGGCTCCTTCAAGATCACCCGCTGCCAGGGCCTCTTCCCCCTCTTTATATTTCTTTGCGTTGGCGATAACAGCCTCTTTACGAGGAGAAGCTGTTATTCTCGGAGATCTCAAAACTTCGATGAATTCTTCTTCTCTCGTGGTAACTCCTAGGATTTCGGATGTATCGTCTGAAACGGTATTTCCGCTGATGTTGTTGAGTCGGTAGTCGCTGCTTTGAAGGGCGTCCTTTTTATCTACTCTTTCGGGGAACACTGCCTTGCAGTTGTTTCGTCGCGAGAAAAGTTTGGAGAGTGTGGGCCTCATTATAAATGATTCTGGTAGTTATGAACGATGAATAAACTATAAAGAAGAGAATATCTTAAACTCGCTTTGAAAAAATTATGGTCGAAGAAATAATGATGGTGCATATGACAACCAAGCGTTGTGGTTTCTTGAATTTGACTTGATTTTTTACTGTTCACTCTGAACTCTAGACGCTGAACTCTGAACTCTGAACTCTGAGTTACAATAATATGCTCTGTAGGTACAAATCTGAAATCCGCAATCGGATCTCATTAGTCTTGAAATATTAACATACTGTAGTACTTGATTTTCCTCGTATCGTAAATAAAAAGTATAGTACATAAATCCTCCTGTCTCAAGATAAACGTTACAATCTAAAACTCTATTTTGATCCATCATGTAATTATGATATTTTTTGTAAGATTACATGAGACTTATCTACCATACTAAATCTATGTAATTAGCATACGATAATCAGAAGACAAGAGTGTGGTTAGCTCGCGGGAACGATGAAAGAAACAGACGTTGTGTAAGGTACCATATCATATCGGCCTTTATTATAATATTGCAATCAAGAACGAAGTTTGCAACGTGTGAGCAGAATGTACGGTATCGTAACATAGCAACAGTACAAATCAGTTTGGTATTATAATTGTATGCATTTTTACGACATCAAAATACAGAAAACAGCTGGTAAATGATATTTAAAACATAACGTCTACGAAATTTTGGTCGATACGATGATACTTAGATGGAGGTAAAATATTTTAGTCAAGTCGAAGCGGGTTCTTGGAGACTTCGAAGATCTTCTGTGCCTTGATTTTTTTGTCTCAAGTGGAATTATCTTCATTTATGTAATATGGTACCTAGTAAGTTGGAATCATGTTCCGGTGAGAACAAAAATCTTAAGTCAATTTATTACCGCGTGAAAAAAACAATTACGGTTATGTACTGAAGATCCTACCTACTTTGTCCGGATGACCCCACATCCTTCTCTGATTTTTGGCTCTCTGATTATAATACGTCACAAGGCAATATTTCAGAAATACATCTCTATAGCCCCAAGAACTGTCTCAATA
>JALLPE010000498.1:0-16962 GCA_036940025.1 Conticribra weissflogii
CATTGCCTCCTCATGCTCCACCTTGCCCATTACCCATTACCCCTGTTACCCCCAATAAATTTTGGGGTAACAAAATGGATTACTGGGGTAATTGAGGTGTAACCTGGGTAATTACTCTTTTAGGGGTAAAATACCCCTAAATAGGGGTAATGAAAATGAGTAACTGCCAACCTAGTTGACAACTGCATGTCTATCTAGCATAGCACGTTCACCCTTTTTTTTTGTGCCAGAAGCCACATCCATTTGGGAATTAATATCACATTCTTTGCTGTACTAGGAGCAGGATACTCACACAAACTGAATTAGTCAAAGGAAAGACTGCCCATATGATCTTCCAAGCCCCCACATCATGATAAGGGCAAGATTGTTGGCCTCCTATTGCAGTTGCTGAAACCATGTTGACCACATTTCATTTCTTCAAGAAATTTTGTGCTTGATTATACATTTTGTGCATTGGGAGTAATTGTAGAGTTGAGAAAGAAACAACATTTTGGAGCATTAATCAAGGTTTTTTGATATTGACCAGTAATATTTCCTGGCAGTGCAATCAATTTATGCTTTGAAAGAAAAACACTTGGCAAAGGCAATATAATCTCTGGTCAGTTAGATTAGGTGAAGTAAGTTATTTAAGGAATGAAAGTATTATGATTATGGTGAGTGGAGGATTTTTGGTCTCAGATGACACATGCAAAAATGTTTCATGGAAGTTGACTGATGGGAGTGTCAAAAAACAATCACAATTGTGTACAAAAATCCTTTTTATTTGCATTTCTGCTACCTGCTACTAGCATATTGTTGATGATCACAACAATTTAAGTCACACTTCAGTGTCTTAGGAGGAGACTTCAATCACCACTTGTTGGGTAATTTGCATGTTTAATTTATTGCTGGCAACAACTAACTGCTGAGGTCAACTCATCCCTAGTCATGAGATTTTTTGTTTAGCAGGCAGATGATGATGATAATGAATCCTTTCTTGATTTTCAACACAAATTAGCTTGGGAATTAGTTGACAATGATTTTTGAAATTGGAACAAAGAGATTGAGGAGAAGATGATGAGAATTCTTTGTAACAAACATAACCATGTTCCAGCACCATCTCACACAACTAAATTTGAAAAGTGAAAATGGACCAACACTACAATGCAAGAATATCAACAATATCTCTTCAGGACTCCAGGATGAAACAAAAATTTGCAGATATTGCACTTTTATGGTTGGGAATTGGATGCGTGTTATGTGATATGAAAAACACATTGCAAAGATTGAAAAACAACTTGCTTTTGGAAGGAATTTAGTCAGTACTTTAGAATTTCATTTTTTTAGTGTTTTTCTTGGTTTTCGCTGGATCCTGTATTATTTCGATCTACGGTTATTTATATTTTTGAAATCCTCAAAAGTTTCTTCAATAAGGACAAATGGAGAAAGTATCGTAGTCCATTTTTGCATTTTGGAAAAAAGACCGGATGTGAATTATTTCGGTACTACTGACCTAAGTATTTTGGGTGATTTCTATGATGTGACAATTCCGTACGTACGATAGCTATTAGTTGATACCGATTCGTCTGTCCATGGTCGATTGATCGTGACCTTCAGGGACAGACGGATTGTATGTAAAATACACAATACTTGAGGTTTCTTTTGATCTTTTATTACACACACACAGCAGTTCTGTGCAAATAATAATATATATTATAATGCACGTCGTTGGCCGGTTTTTTGTGTCACACAGATTTTATCTTTATTTTTTTCACACGAAAGGTCCTCTGTCTCTTTGGAAGAAGAATGATAAAAAAAGAAAACAAATGTTGTGCTATCACAATACCCTACTATCATATAACATAATAAAATTCTTCCGATACAGTAAATTCTCTACGATATTTTTTGTTTTTGGCACCACGTCGCCGTTGGCACGGAAACAATCTGTAAGATCTGGTATTGTATAGTACTTAAACATACAATACACACCAGTGTCAAAAACAATGAAGGACGTAGGTAATAATATGAACGCAGCAGAAGTTTATCCCTCCACGCACATGCATATTATTGAAAGTATCATGACACCCACCACCACGCCAACACCACACAAATCGGCCTCTTACCCACCAGGTTATAGACAATAATATATGCACTGTGTGTAGCCCTTCGTTACACCTTGCACACTCCATACCCGCCGCCCCGCTGCGTTACACCTTTTCGAGCAATCGAGGGCCTTAGACCGGGACGACGAGAAATTTATATTCAATTTTTGCATTAACTTTCATCACAATCTTGTTGATGTAATTTCGCCTTTCTTCTGGTTTCTTTCATTGGAGAGAAAAAGTCCCGCGACCAACGTTGAAAACCAGAGCAAATATACATTGCTTTACCCATCAGGCTGCCTAAGATAGGTAGATATTAGTAACATCGGTATCATCGTATCATCTGTTTCATAGTCGTGAAACAAAAATGATTTTCTGCATGATCATCCTTTGTGCCATAGGCACACACCGCTTCATCATGGAGAAATGCCCGGCAACGTTGGGGGTGGAGGATGGAAAGGACGATTGAATGTGAGGTGCCAGCGCATAATGCTTGGAGGGATTTCTGTTGATTACGTCATAAACGCGTTGATTAAAATGTGGAAACGCTTAATCGCAACGACAATCGTCCACCTGTGGGACGAGACCGTCACTCCAAGTTCCTTGATTTTCGACACTAAGGAAGATTGATCTCAATGATGGTTAATCGTTTTTCAGTTGACAGCTTGATGTCTGTGAGGATTTCTGGTTGAATGTCATGTACATATGATGACCCTTTCCTGGTCGTCACAATCCGAAGTCTCAATTCCAGGACAAATTGCTTATCGGGAAATTTGTTGAACGCCACAGGCTTAGACACGATTACATTCTTTCATAATTTATAGGAGTAGTATTTTTGTAGTATGAAACCAGCGAAGCTGATCAATAGATTAAGTCTCATAGATAGATTACTATCGCCATTATTCTAGGTAATGTCGATATATTACATCGATGCCGGAATCTGAGATGTGTTAAGCAGTTCGACTCTTTCCTTACTTCTTCGTGAACATTTCACTTATCTTCTCTTTAGTTTCTTCATAAGCCGCAAATTGAAGTGCTCCGGATAGTATAGCTTTCGCAACACGAGGAGAGGATCCAGCAAATAACGCCGACACTCCTTCTTCATCCGCGATAGTGGATAATCGTTCCAAATAAGACGTTTTTTTTCGATCTCCAAAATCGCCCTTTCTTTTAGTTTCAATATCCGCCATGATTCTATTCCTGAGCACATCTAGAGGGGTAGTTGCAAATTGTGCTATCGCAGTAGATAGGGCACCATACACAGCTCCATCGGCTGGTGATAACTTTCTTCCTCCGGACAAATAATCATAGGCAACAAACTTGATAATATCCGCCGGAAATCCGTACAGAATATTTTCAAAATATCCCAGATAGAGCTCGCTAAGACCGCTCAAAGTCGAATTTTCCGACTTTCCTTTAGAAAGTGCAAATTTGAAAGCATCCACTGTAGACATCCCCTCGAAATAACCCTCTGTCCCTATTTGCAAACGAGTTTTGATCACCTCACTGGGATTGCGAATGAGCCAGTAAGGAGGAAGAGCCGCAGCAACTGCTAGACTTGTAGTAGCCCATTTCGGTAATCCTGATTGTTTCAGAGAGGATTTTGTCGCATCTTTCACAGCAAAGAATATTGCTCCAGCGGGGATGTTTGATATGAGCGGTGCGGATATTCCTCGGAAACTGCCGTCGAATAATGCTGGCAAATTGCGTAAAGTGAACGGAGTATCTGGCATTTGCAATCTGACTGTCGCAGTATCGAGGGGATATTTCACAAGAGTTTTCACGGTCGAGACTGCTGATCCGGAAACAAATCCTGAAATACTTTCTTGCAATGTGGTTGTGGATTTTTCGTTTACTTTTGCTATCAAATTCGGACTTATTGTCGAGTCAATAATTTTGCATGTTGCATCATTTGAATTGGAAGTGTCGGTCAAAGCTTTCGCGGATTGTGCTGGGACCAAAGAATACGCGGCAACAGTGGATAAACATGATCCGAGAAATCCCCGCCTGGAGCACTCGGCGAAGAGAAGTGTTGTTTGGCGGTAATAATCAACGTTTTCGATACTCCTTTCTCGTATCTGCGCAATTCCTGCACAATTTTGGAGAGTAAATCCGTGGATTGAGAAGGCCATCAGTTGACATAGTAACACGCTGGATAATATGTAAACGAATATTTTGTTAGCGTATTTCATATTATTTTCGAAAACAATACTGACGATGGTGAGCAGTGGTGAACCTTGGATGATCGATGACAATAAAGGGAGTTCGGGGACTGAAAAGTTGGCGTTAAGTTGGCCTCTCTGTGGGCCTTCAATTGACTGGTGCTTGGTGAATCCGGTTTTGATATGGTTTGTGTTGTAGTTGTTTTCTGATTCTCCGTTGCCATGCTGGCCTCCCATCGACATATGATGAATAACACCGACAATCTAAGAATTCTACAACACTATCGATAAAGTCCGAGTGGCAGAGTTATATAGATGGTCCGTCAACCGTATATTCCGCCTCCGTCCTGCGGGCCATTTTTCCATCCTTCATTTTCCGTCCATCCATCCTTCTCTTCGTGCGATCTAATAATATAGAGTATGATAATAGTAAGATAGACATTAAATTTAATGTAACAATACAAACCATAGTACAATATCTTCGGCCAATAATTTTGAACGAGCTAGTAGAGGATTCATTCCGCCAATATTACAGATTTTACCGTAATTGCACTACTTATAATGATTAAAAATATTAAAAACAATCAAATTAATTCATTAACAAATTTATTTATAATATTTCAAAATCTTACTGATTAATATGTGTAGTTTATTGGGTCATTTCTCCATCAAGGATTACGGACATCTCACGCCACGTATCTTTGGTGCAACAACGTCACGGTTGATGTTCTCTGCATTTGGGATTTGTTTCACCTGAGCATCCATAATATATATAATTATGAACATCTCTCTTCTTTTACTCTAATGATATTGTTACTCTAGTGGTGGCGGAATGATGTATTGGTGGCGGAATGATGCGTCATCACGGGTCATAAGGGTTGCAAGTATGAAGGCCTCAGAGAAATAGTCGAGGAAAATATTAAATTTCAAAACTACGACAGTTATTATATTTACTTTTCCTGTGAATATGTGTCTTTGCGTTTCGAAGACCTTTTGAGGGATGTTATTGTACTACTTAGATACCATGTCTTTGTCCCAAAAATAATATCATAGAGAGAGCTTTTACTCTCTATGAGAAATAATGCACCCCGTCATTGTTGTTCTTCGATCCAAATCACCACGCACGACATTCCTTGCGCCGACCGACCGCATGCACCTCAACACCATCCAACTGGATTGGATGTCTGGATCAATAGTATGTAGTGCAACTTGCAAAATCGCTCCAAGTTTTGTAGGTAATTTTTTAATATTATCTCTTGTAACGCTCTCGCGCCCACAACCAGACGGTATAACATTCGACGCCATAATTGTTCCACACCGAATAACCAAACGGTGTAATAATTAGTGCACTCCTCTTTACTTTTCTCTCTAGGAAACAGTTCACCATGGCGTTTCACCCCAAAGCTGTTGCCACGCTCGTTATTGCCGCCGCACTGAATGCAGATGCGTTTGCACCCTCATCTCTGCCTAAGGTGAGGCAACAACTGACACGCGTTGATATCGCAACTGGCATGCCTTCCGCAGATATCTTAGTCGGCGGGAGTAATGATGGCGACAAGGAGCCTGAGAGAAAAGGTGCTCTAATCGATCTTGACGGGATCAAATTTTCTGTAAGTCTCTAATAATCAATGCCAAGTGCTCTTTTCGTTTGATCTTTCCCATTCAAATTCTGCCCCTCTTCTTCTTGTGCGTATGCATCATCCCGCATCATTTACAAATTCCACACCAAAACAAAATTATGACTCTTGGCGATTTATGCGGAATTGGTGATTCGACTACGTCAATTTACAGGGGTTGCGAGGAAAAGCCCTCTCCTTGACACATGAGGATTTCCCTGATTCTGGAACTGTCCGTAAAGTCATTCCAGCGGACTGCTTTGAACCAGAAACTGCAAAATCTTTGGGATATCTATCGGTGTCTGTCATCGGCACAGCACTCTGCACCGCGTTTGGTATTAATGCACTCTCTGTGCTCGACCCAGCACAAATTTGGACGCTTCCTTTCTGGCTAGCCTACTCCGCTGTCACCGGAACAGTTGCAATGGGACTTTGGGTTTTGGCGCATGAATGTGGGCATGGAGCGTTCAGCAAAAACAGGAAACTTCAGGACGCTGTCGGATATACCCTTCATAGTTTATTTCTTGTGCCTTATTATTCTTGGCAAAGGTCGCATGCAGTTCACCATAGGTATACCAACCACATGGAACTAGGAGAGACTCATGTTCCCGAAAACATGAGCAACGAAAACAGTGCGGCTCTTTACGATTCCATCGAGTTGAGGAAGTCTATTTTGGAACAATTCGGTGAAGAGACTGGCATTAAGGTTTGGGGTGGTTTGCAAGCATTTCTTCATTTGATCATTGGATGGCCGGCATATCTCCTTATTGGAGCCACTGGTGGACCCGACAGAGGAATGACAAACCATTACTTCCCTAATCCTTTGACTGAACCGAAACAACCCAAGAAGGAGCTCTTTCCTGGAAACTGGAAGGAGAAGGTTTACCAAAGTGATATTGGCGTTGCTTTCGTTGCGGCTGCTGCTTTGGCATGGGCTGTATGTGATGGTCCAGCTGAAATGATGGCTCTCTACGGCGGCCCTCTCATTGTTGTGAATGCCTGGTTGGTTCTTTACACTTGGTGAGCTTCTTAAATTACCTTGACTGACAAATTGCGCGGTTTCAATAATCTACGTCGCCTAACCGATATTTCAAATTGCGTGACAGGCTTCAACACACTGATGTTGATGTACCTCATTTTACTGACGATGATCACAACTTTGTGAAGGGAGCTTTCCATACTATTGATCGTCCCTACGACAAACTTGACCCTTGGGGAGCAATTGACTTTCTCCACCACAAAATTGGAAGCACTCATGTCGCTCATCACTACGACTCGACGATTCCTCACTACAAGGCGCAAGCTGCCACTGATGCCATCAAAGAGAACTTCCCTGAAATTTACCTGTATGATCCAACACCTATTCCTGAGGCGTTGTGGAGAGTGTGCAAGGGGTGTGCTGCAGTGGAGAAGAGAGGAGAGTATTACATTTGGAATAATAAAGATGTCAAAGATGAACTTATGTAAATAGCACCCCTGACGCGCTCATGATATTTCGATCGAGCACGCCGAAGCGTAAGTGGAGTATGGATGATATGAATAAAGAAACTAGGAGAGGCCAGAAATATGAAACTTCATTTTGCACATTTTTACCTTGTTATGATAAGATAATGTCGAGGCGGTCAATAACACTGCTTTTGAGTACAGCCTTGTTCCGACACTCTCTGTCAAAACGATGTTCTAAGTAATGTTAATGAAGTTTCATAGTTACTTCATTGTGCAATGCCAACAATGGTTAAGATTAACTGAACTCCAGTTGACTTAGACTATCAACTCGTAACTCTAATGTTGCAAGTTATATCTCCTCGACTGACTGCTTTCTATCATCGATATTTATTGCATGTCCCTGAATCATTGAAACAATTGGCATGTTCGACAAGTGCTGTTGCAAAAGCGTGATTTCATTATATTCGAAGAAGACAACCAATATAATATGGTTCGATTCTAAGGTTAATCTGCAGGTGTCGCCAGTAATTTGACACATTCTAATTCAAACCAGACCTGAAAAATTTAAACCACTAAGCATACTATTAGATGTATTGAACAAGTCGTTGCTGGAGGCTGAATGACAAAATCAGTGCATTCAAACGTCACCTACCACCACAACGACTCCATGGACAGAGCATAATAAAATGCCATAACATCCTGTTGAGGCCATCGGTTCTATCGAAACGAAAGAAGCAAAACACCATGTTGTATTGAAATCATACGAAACAATTTAGCTCCGACCTGCTGAGAGGCCCATCGCAATGAAAGGGTGCAATCATCAATTCTGATTCACATTGGTCTCAGCACAAATCGTTGAAGGATTCATGAGCACGCATTCCCTTGCCAGGTTTGAAAGTTCCATCTCCTCCACGTTTGGGTGCCCTCTTGAATGTTTCAAGAGCAGGGTTACTGGCTGCGATAAGATCGTCGAAAGTTTGGTGGGCACGCATCCCCTTTCCAGGCTTGAATGTTCCATCTCCTCCACGTTTGGGTGCCCTTTTGAAGGTTTCGAGTGCAGGGTTACTGGCGGCTAGGAGTTCGTCAAATGATTCATGTGCACGCATTCCTTTTCCAGGCTTGAATGTTCCGTCTCCTCCACGTTTGGGCGCTCTCTTGAATGTTTCAAGGGCAGGGTTACTGGCGGCAACAAGATTGTCGTAAGATTCATGGGCACGCATTCCCTTTCCAGGTTTAAATGTACCGTCTCCCCCACGTTTGGGCGCTCTCTTAAAGGTTTCGAGTGCAGGGTTGCTAGCTGAAACAAGCTCGTCAAAAGTTTGGTGGTCGCGCATTCCCTTTCCAGGCTTGAAAGTTCCATCTCCCCCACGTTTGGGCGCTCTCTTGAATGTTTCAAGAGCAGGGTTGCTGGCGGCAAATGCGGGTTCAGTCCCAGCGGTGACAATCACTCCACCCACGAGCTTAGCGAGGTTGTTGATGACGTCTCTCCTGTCAGCATTGACACCAATGGAAGTAGAAACCCTGGACGATCCCTGGGTAGGCGCAAATGCAGCCGAGGGTGTGATCGCGGCAGCGGCGGCAACGACGACAAGGATGGCTTTCATGATTGATCTCTTGGTAGTTTTATTGAGGCTAGGGTGAAATGACAAGAGATACACGGTATGAAATTATTACTTATCCTACCACTATCTAGTGAGAAAAAAAGATGACAACCTTCTCTCTACGGTCTTCTTTCGAGAGAGAAAGGATTATTCTTTCTTTCCTTCAATATATACTGCATAGGAAAGAGTGCAATTGAAGCTGAAGAGAAAAAATGAATGAGACTCCCTGTTAGGGTTTCTGCTGGGCAAATCATCATAGAGCAAGAGTTTTCAAAGGACACACCCCAACACGAAGAATCAACTTTTCGTGTATCACATCCACCTCGAGAGCCAACAGAAAAATATTGTTTGGTTCCAATTTGTCATTGAACATATCTTTATACTTTATGTATGAACACGTACGAAAAATAAGTTTGACCCAATGGAGGTATCTGAAATTATTTAATCGAAGACCTCGAATAATCGTACGATACTGTGAAGAGTAAGATAAAATTAAGGATCCGTAAGTAGGTTGACAGGTATGGTACGTGGCAATGTCAGGAAGACAAGTGATTCGTGTAATCCTTTAGCGAACACATTTTGGCTAATTAATAAAACAAATCACAGATGTTGTTAAGAGGCTCCCTTACATTTTGGATTCGCGTCTTATCCCAAAACGATTGTACTGCAGGAAGACACTGGATTAGCGATTTTTCTAGTATCTACGAACATAGGATTTTAGAAGATTTTATCGCTAATCCATTGTCTTCCAGGGAAGTATGTTAAACCAGAATGTCCCTTTCTGCTGCATGATGCCATGCAACATCCAAAAATGTCCTAATTCTAACATCATTGAACACATTACAAGAACTTTTCCATAATCCTGACCTACCACCATGCTGAGCCAGATGCCAACAGGTGTATAAAGGTCATGTCATAGGCAACTGTTTCAGTCCTTTCATCCAATATACAAAACCTATGTGGACACAGAAGAATCCTTGAAGCCCCACAAATGTGCCAATCCAAGGGATAACTGTCAATGCAAAGAGATGTCAGGAAACCCCATCTGCTACCATGAACAGAACCCATTTATTGCTAATACTAACTCTTTGATTGATTTCTTTTCTTTTTCTATGAGAGATTGTGACTGTTAGCCCATGTCACTTTAATGGTTGGAACTGATCATTTTTACAGATTGCACAGTAGACAGCAAAATAAACAAAAAAAACTCTCATATTGGATTAAATATGAGGGAATTTTGTCTATTGTCCAAATCTATTTGAGAGTTTATTTACTCTCCTCATTGTAATGCAATCCATGCCTTGAATTAATGTGGTATAGCAGTTGAGTGGCCACCACTTTATCTATTACCAAAAGTGAATCTTGTTTTATCACAGGAAAGAGGAGTTTATGACAACCTCACCATGATATCTAGAAAGTAATGGCACATCACCTTTGATTTTTGACATACAGGATTTCATGAAATATATATTAAAAATGTATTTGGAATCTCAAACAAACAATATGGTGTGATAGATCAATTTTGCTTGTAGTGTGACATATCTAACCTAATTTATGGGAAAGCAGATGATAGATAATATCAAATATGAAGTAGATGCAAAAAGTAGATTTATAATTGCAGTGTCAATGAGGGCCTAATTCAATCATTCAATGCCTTTTCTCTTCACCCCTTTAGACTTTGGAGTTAGATATTGTAATGAGTAATATGTTACACATCACAAATCAACACTTCATGCATTTTTCTTTAGACCTAACCTCCTACCAACTAAGTTAGCATGAATGAATTGTAGATAGTTTTAAGCTTTATTTTAGTATGAATCACTGGTGTCTATTTCAAACTAAGAGAGATTCGTGCATTTGTAAAGTTTCATGGCACCTTTGTTTTTTGCCCTAGAAATCACAACAAATGTACTATTTGGATGTCCTCTTCAGCAGCTGACAATTTTTGTGACACCACTACTGTAATCAATTTTCCAAATGTCTCTGTTGAAAGACCCCTGGACACAGCAGGCGGAAAAGCTCCCAGCTGGTGCCCCTAAGGCCCTGAAAATTAGGTCCCAGATACCATGAGGGTCAAGGGATATATGTTTGAAGAGGCAAACTGCATATTTCAGCAATGAATCTGTCACTTGGCTCTTGACTGAAGAGTTTTGAAACAATTTGCAAGGCAAAAATAATAAAATTAGATATGTAGGAGTCAGATGAAATGGGGAACTGGAAGACAGTATCAAAGATGATGACAAGGGTTGAGGTGAAAGTTGTATCCTTCATGAGTTTTCTGTCATAATGTGTATGAATATTAAAGTTGTATCTATTGATATTTATGTATTCAATTCATTTTTTATTATAATGTTTGTTGCCATGTATCATAGTTAGTGATCATTATTCATATTTTATTGTTTTTTCAGAAATATGATGAATTCATCTAGAAGCACAGATGTTGCAAAATATGATGAAGCAACTTAGTTTACTTAGAGGAGAGACTACTGTCAACCCCACTTCCACGCCATTGGTACCACAGTGGCTTCTGATTATTTTACAGGAGCATTTTGTTGCAACAATTTAGTAATAAAATGTGTGTAAATTGTACAGTATTGTGCAATACCCACTTACTTAAAACAACTTGAACATTTAATCATGCCCATGGCTTAAGTAAGGGGATCTACTTGGCATTTTTCCTCGTTCTAAAATTAACCTCATGTTGCCTTACACCTGTCAGAAAGATGCAAATAATAATATTCCAAAAGTCATTGCAAAGTCAAAACTGAAAAAAAATCTTACTACAAGCCAAGACCAAATTCATGCAACATAAAAACAAACTATAATGAAGCCTAATGAGGTGAATGTTGCATGGTGTCATGCATTAATGCATTATTTTCATTGTAGTACCACTGAGGTGTCTTCCTTCCTGAAACAGGAAAAATCCCTGTACTAGTTTCAGCAAACTAAAGTGGTGCAGTAGATTTTAGGTACTCATCTCCAAAATCTTCCTTTTATGTTTCCAGAAAACCCTTGCTTCTTGTACAATGTAAGCTCCATTTCAGCTATTTTCCATGATCCATGAGTTCTTGGCCACCTAATTTACACTGCTGTTTTCCTATCAATCATGATTGTTTGTTGGCATCCTCTTGGCTGGTACATAACAATATCCAACTATTGTTGGCTTCTTGCTCTCTTGTCTGAGTCCATGCAGTTTTTAATTTATTGTATTTATTGCATTTTATTCTGTCATCTCCAAAAGAAATGAAGTTTGTCTAGTAGCAACTATTTGTCCTTCAAACAGCAGAAGATTCAATAAAATAATGGTGTTGATTGTTAGTATAATTGACACAATTCTTGGTTTTGATGTGGCATGAAACCAGCTCTGGTTATTTCAATTCAATGGTGGACCAAGATCAATCAACATTGTACATTACCTGAAGTCTCATGGTCCTCAGCTCTAGTAGGAACAGCATGGAAAATCACATTTTTACATCACACTCTCAACCATCAACCACTCAATCTAATGTCATGCATCAGCCAACATCTTTATCAGAAGAATATTCATCTGCACAGAAACAACACTGGCTCTCCCTTTCCTCTGGGCTTGATCAAAGCCTGCCCAAATACATCCATTTTCTCATTGCCAGTAAAACCTTTGGCACAGAGAAGCCACTATCTATTATGACCATCTCTCCAAATTTTTATACGTTCCAAATTATCCCAATCGTATGTCCAGATATTTTTCCACAGTCCTCAAATCCCCTTGGAGCAATTTTTAGCAACAAATCTTGCCCTCTATAAGTTCAATGTGTAACATGATTGTTGTCCCATCCAGTTAGTCATGCTCTGATGCAAAATATCCAATCCAGAGCATAACTGTGCATGTAATGATTGATGAAAACTTGATCATTAACAGATATTTTAGAAATAATTCATTGTATTGCAATAATGGTTAATCAATGACACAGGGAGTTTGAATAATTTCCTCAAGTTTATGCCAAGTTTCAAGCCTATGTATTCATTTAGTCGAAATGGAGTACCACAATGGGGGACCACCAATCTCTTCTACCCAAGTCATTCTCCAAGCACAACATGACAATCAAATAATGTAAAATTTTTTTTGCTAAATATTCTTTTAGAAAGGCTTTAATAGGTTGGTTGAATGATAACTTCTTTCAAAAAAGTCATTAAGAAATAAAGGTTGAAACAAGAATTTAGTGGCACAGGTGATCAAGTATTAAGGACAAAAAATCAATTCAACCTCTGTCAAACAGTTCAACTTGACTACTTCATAACTAATCCAGCTCACAATTCAAACTTTGTATTAACATTCCAACATTTCTCTTGGGTATGATAAAAGATGATTGATGTGATCTAATTACACTCTGCTCTGGTTGCACAATTTTTTGTACCTACATTTGAAATATCCTTAGGTAATACCTTAATCCAATCGCCCTTATTGTTAACTAGAGCAAAGAAACTCCAACGAATTTGAATTTTGATTGAAATTTTTTTAAGAGAGTGACAAGGCTTCAAATCATGCTACCAGAAATGATACTCCTCTCATTTTTTTGATGACTCATAATTTTTTATTGTAGAAATATGATACGTCAACAAGATGAACTAGACCAATATATTATTGACAGATGGAATCTGAATCAATGTATCTGTTCCCTGACTTGGTAATGGATATTTTGACTCCATACAGAGGTATTGAGATTTTTTGGCATTTCAACTTTTGGGGTATGTGTAGGCATGATAAATACTGCATACTTTTAGATTTTGCAGCATCATTCCTTTCAATTCACAACCTGTGAGTTGAATACCTTTGATGTCCCACAATGATTGAATATTTTCATACAAAGACTTTGCTTAGTTACTGGTGATATCATATGCAGCATAGGTGCAAATGGCTAATTATTGCCTATTGCACTACCCAATCGAAAGCCAATAGGTACATGCTGTGTTGACCATGATGAAAAACACCTAGATTCCAAAAATCATTTGGAAAATGTAGTATGTAGGACATTAAAAGTGGTGTCAGTCTTATATAAATAATCACATGCACACTAAAAATCTTTTGCTTTAGCTTAGACAATACTGGAATGGAGAGACAAAGTCACTTACGTTGTACCTGTAAGTTACCTAATCTTAATTGGTACATTCATAATATAGAGTAACTTTCCTTCAAGTTATCTGTTAAGTTGAAATGTTTCCCTGTATATAAACAATTTCATTTTATAAGCTTGTACTCAATGGTCAAAAGATCTGTGTTCTTGAGTTCTGTTTTTGAACACACACTCTTGATTGCAACCAATTCCTTTCCTCCTATATAGTAGTCACCATCCTGGCTTGTCTTAGTTGTATGCTTTTGGTATTGCAGAGTTATAAACTTGAATTACTCTATCTTGTTCAATCATGTTCAAGGTATGTTGAAAACCACCATTGAAATATTGCCATATCTGATATTCACTTGAGTCATGGGTAATACAAACAACTCATGATGTATTAATGATCAATTCTTCAAAGTTGTCTGGATTGAAGATGTCAATACCTTCAAATATCTAGTATCCAACAAATTGCTTATTACTTGATGTAGTTGTCTAATTTGCTATGTGCTTGTGGATTTTGAGTGGTTGTTGTTTTCATACGTTGTATTGCATTTGCATACACAGCAAAATAAAATGCAATTTAATTCACTACTGTTATTTACAATGGATTCCAATGTTCACAGGTATCCATTCAATAATTATCAAATTATGATAAGGGAAATCTTTTAAAAAACTATTTGCCAAACACTTTTTTTTGTCACCTTTTCACTTTAAGACGATTTTGGATTAAGAAATGTGTTCCATTTCAAATCAGCTTGTAGACAAATCAATCAGAGCGACACACATGAAGATGAGGCTACAATCATAACTGCCATTCACTATGTATGGTCTTATACAATGGGTACACAGTGTTCTCCATCAAACTATAATTACTCCCTTAGGAAATAGCTTGCCATACTATATATAATCTGAATTGTTTGTCTGGCGATTCCTCTGGGATGTTTGAGTATATTCAAATAATTACCTTATTCAATGTTTGTTATGTCATATTCAGTGGAGGGATATATCACAAAACATGGTCAATTGTAGGTATGAGGTCTTCATTTCAACATCAAGTTTCAAAAAAAACAATTCATTTTAATTGGAAGCATCTTGCTTGGTGTAAAATTGTTACAAGGCATGAACTGATGAAAGAAATTCAATTTTGGATTCATTCACTGAGGGTTTGATTATGATTATTAGGAACCATTTTTCATGGTTTGTTGTATATGCAACTTCTGCTACTATCATGATTTCTTGAATCAAAGGAAAAAGAAAGAATACTTTTTAGTACTTTTCTCCTTCAAAAGAAAACTGAAGACTTGGCATTGTTCATAAGTGGTTGTTGAAATGTTTTTGTTGAGAGATGCTGAAGGGTGGAAGGATGAAATTCCACCAAAACCCTTTGCTGCAACATCATAATGATAAATTAATTGAGCATATTTCAAAAACTCAAACCATGCTAGAAATGGCTACATAATCAGGCTCCAAAAAATCGAAATAATCTAACATATGGAATATTAGTGAGGTTATCACACACCCTGAAGTCATTAAAATTATTTTATTCTAGCCGTTTCTTGAAATTTTTTCAAGATTTTTGACATTAAAAATTAAGTTTGATTCAAAATCTTGATTTCATATAAAAGGAAAAAAATGTTACATAATTGAAAGTTTGTCACTTTCTTGTTTGAAGCACTTTGCTTCTCAAACATGAATTCAAAAGGCTAATTTTTTGTCATGTAAACTGGTGCTGCTTTAGATGTCAATAACACCTTAGTAATGTCATTGTTTGAACAGAGTTAAATATTGATAAACATCTGAGATATCACAATTCAATATGTGGTTGTGTCTGGTCTCAACGTTATGATGATCAAATGGGTTGCAAAATTTTGATCATACAATTCATAAAAGGGGATAAGCGGGAAGAATTTCTTCTAGACAGAGATCTATTCAAAAAATTATAAGTTTAGTCAGCCCTTGACTGTGGTAGTTACATAAGTAGATGTCTGCATTCAATGACTTTGAGTTGTACAAAGGAAAGAAGAGAGCTACTATTCTAAGGACATTTTGGGAATCCTTTTTCAATATTCACATTTTCCAAAGTGTAAAATATTACTTATCTTTATCATTACTGATTCACCCTGCCTCAATTACTCCATATCATCAATTGACCAAGGGTTTTTTAATTTTTTCCTAAATCAATCTTAGTGTTCAGTGGAATGATCCATGAGAAACTCTCCTCTTTATCTTTGCCTTTATAAATAATGCTGTCTACTCAAATTAATACAAGCATTGGGCCTAAAGATTCTAGGCATAGTGCCCTATATGTCAAGTTTGCATTATGCTTCATCCCTACTCCTCCAAAGGAAAGTAAGTATGTAACTATAAATTTTACACAAGACAAAGATCATTGTTGGATCCTGATTGATGCACATGCCCTACCAGACAGGGGAGTCATAAATCCAGTGAATGATGGTCTACAAGAACCCACAGGAGAAGACTGACTTAAAGGATACATACAAAGAGCACCCTCCAAATAGAAGAAGAGACCCTAGCAGCTATTGCTGACAATGCCTTGGATGTGAATCAAGAAGCTTACAATCTTAATTGGAGTACATGTGGCAAAGAGAATAAGTGTGTCTAACCTACTTAGTATGCTACTTTTCCAAATCACAACTCATTTCTAGGATCAGATTGAAAGAAGCTTCCATCCTATGTTACAGAAATTCATGAACAATTCCACATCTGAACCCTCTTCTCCAAAGAGGAAACTGTCTTGATTACACAAACAAGACTACCACTAAGAAATTCTTCACCTGAATGCATTTCAGCCTCTCAAATGACCAGGATTGAGTATGTATATATATAACAGCATGTTGCCCTTGCAAAATCAACAATTATTTTTACAGTTTCATTAAGGTATATTTATTGAGCTTAAAAGTACAATCAATGCTATACAATAAGAACTAAAAATACTAGACACT
>JALLPE010000501.1:0-16975 GCA_036940025.1 Conticribra weissflogii
GAATCAGTAATTGTTTTGTAATTGCAAAAGAAGAATTTCAGAACAATTGTTTTTATAGGGGAATCAAATTAATCATCCAAAAGCAAATTTGTAAGATTTGTTTTTTTTTGTTCTCTTTTTCTTTGTTTTTTTTAGAGTATCGGTCACGTGACTTACTCCGGGGACACTCGAGGGACACGTGACTGAAAAAATTCTGCAAAAATTATGGCCAGCCATCCCATTCTGTCCCTGGGTTTGTAGGACATATCCCTGTCTCCGGGACATTTGTTGGACATTTCCAACTTACCATATCAGCGGCGCAGTCCTTTTTAGTTGAGTTCATGAAATAAGCTTGATGGATCAGGTTACTCCTTTTCCAAGGCAGAGCCTGGTCATGGAAGTTTCCATTCTTTTGTTAGGGAGGTTTGAAATAAGGATTGTAAAATGATAGTAGGAATGAGTAAGATTGATGATTGATGATCGGTTCTTTTAAAGAAAACAATTAGACAAATTAAAATGATTTGATCCATCCAAACTGCCAACATAGC
This sequence comes from Conticribra weissflogii, assembly GCA_036940025.1. Lineage (NCBI taxonomy): Eukaryota > Bacillariophyta > Thalassiosirophyceae > Thalassiosirales > Thalassiosiraceae > Conticribra > Conticribra weissflogii. The sequence continues at coordinate 528 of JALLPE010000501.1, forward strand.
CCTCTTTGGAAGTAGGGAGAGTTGGATCCACTAGAGACCAGTTCCTTTCTAATAAAATGGTCCGAACTGGATCTTTCATACCCCATCAATATAGATACATTAATCATCTAATCAATGGCGCGCGCCAAATCAATTTATGTTGCAGAGTTCGAGAAGTTCTCTAGTATTGAGGAAGAATTCTGCTCAACCACTCAGTCACCGCTACTGAATTAAAGCTTAAATTCGAGCACCAGCCTTGTAATCAAACACCAATGATTACAATGGTGTAGCGGAACGATTTACCGAAGATTAATATACAAAACAGGATTAATACAAACAAAGATTTTTATACATGCACACCTGATTATGATGTTTGTTGCAGACATTTAATATCACATCACAACGATGAGAAGTAATGGTTCACAACGTCAACAACATAATCAAAGCATTTCCGACTCATCATCGATACCGTCCTCCGTCGTAGTGGTGATAACCTCAACAGGCGACAACGCCTGATCCGGCATTACACCGCCACAATACCCCCGCTTATGCAGCAATCCCGATAGGTAACAAGTCATGACTGACCCAACGAATGCCCCAATTGCACCAAACGCCAATCCAAAGAACCATAAACTCCTTTCTTCCTTGACGCATACTGGCCCCCCTTTTCCGACTTGAGGCCATTCTGCCGCCTCTTGTGATTTGACGTCGTCTTTAATTGCATCGTCACATCCCTCGGCTCCGACTATGGTAGCAGCGGCAATATTCTCTGTGAAAATGCCATCCACTTTTAAGTCGCAAAAATAGTATCTCAGTTCTTCTTCTGCCGAGGAAAATATCTCGGGAACGCCGCCGGCTGACCCATGCCTTTCCATTTCCAACCGTACCGTCCATGGATGAACTGCCAATCCGTGAATGGAGTGAGCTTTGGCCACCCATTCCGACGCCAATCGTTTGGCTCGGTCGATGTACATGGTGTTTCCGGATTGTATGTCGGAAGGAGAAGGTAAGAGACATTCCTTCGCCGGGCCCAATCCCTGAATGTGGAGTTTTCCCACCTCGAACCAGAATTCTGTAGATTGACACGTGGTCAAATCGACGAGGAGGACCAATGGCGGTATCCACGGATGATCGACTTCGTCATCTTCCACACCCGTCGAATTGTCAGTACTATCGTCGTTCCAGGTGGGCGATGATGGCAGTGACGATAACAATGCATCTTCCTCCACGAAATCCATCCAACGTTCCTTAAACCTCCCTCTCAAATACTCCAAAATGTCACCTTCGAACGATTGAATCACCAACGGAGGCACTCTGTACTCATCGTACCTCAACCCCTCACACAGCGTGACGTGATCAAACAGCAGCTCTGAAGCTTTGGGATGATTCGCCAACTCGTCCAAAAACATTTCGGCCAACGATATGTTCGCGTCCTCCTGAAAAAATTGCGATCTTTTCAACTCCACGTACAACCCCGGAACACCCCCTGTCTTTTCGGAAGGACGTCCTATCAACGGTAATTCTCTCGTATTCCAATCGTGCAACAGGCTGACTATCTGGGAAAACGACGGTATGCCGAACAAATCATCAAAGTATTCCGATCGAGCACCACTCTCTTTGAAACGCTGCCGGACCGATAGTAATTGGAGTTCGTCCCAAGTGAAGTCGTGGACGTAGTATCCCCACTCGTCGTTGTTGGAAGGAGCCTGACGGGCTCGGGAGGTGAATTGTCCGTTATTATAGGTGTGGACGTTTGTGGTGAGGTTAAGATCTACGTGGTGAAGGGCAACCAGGACGTTGTCGGACGTGGGGACTAAGTCGGGTTCGATGTAGTCGGCGCCTAGTTCGAGGGCTAGACGGTAGGATGGCTTTCAATGTGATATTGTTGATTGATTGAGGTCGACAAAGTTGGTTTGTGCAGTTGGATCCGTGCAGTTTATTGGTTGGGGTGGATTGTGAAGTGAGTTTTTTTTGTTGGAGCAGTTGGAAAAATGGATAGAGATATCGGATCCAAAATTGCAATTAAATGATGATGAACAGCGAAGAGAAATTGCATGTGAAAAAAAAACAATGTACCATTCAGTACAACTCTTTCTCGACAAATCATAATACTCAATCAATTTAAACTCACCAAAGAATGCTCGGGCAGATGAAAAGAAGCCCCCCGATGTCCTAAAATCAATGGAGGTCGAGATATCGTCGACGAATGACGTAAAGGACATCGATTGATTCTTTTGGAACTGTCACTTCCTTCGATTGCATTCGGGAGAGAGAGAATGAACATAAGCGAGAGTGCTTTCAGATGGAGCGATTTTCCATTCTGAAGAGAGTCATTTCTGGAAAATGGAAATGATTTTGAGGACTGGCCTGGAAAGTAATCTCGAGAATGGTTAACAGCGGAACAACGTGAAGGCTTTTCTTTTGTGTCGGCAGTAGTGTTCTTTGCTCTCATCATATTTTAGAAGAATGAACAAGTTGTATGCTGTGCAAGCGCGTAAGAGCGGCTGGATTGATCAGAACGATTGGTCTTCTTGGTCGCTTTTAGAGTTGTCACGGAATTATCATCGCTGGAACTGCAGCATCTGGACAAAACCATTTTAAAATCGAAATTATAAATATCCCATAGTGAATGTTTCAAATGCAACTGTGTTCCGTTCGTTGGGGCAAAACTTTCGCCCTAATGGAATTCACTCGATTTCCCGACTTTGGCGGGGTCACTCGGCGATGAACTTTGCGGGAAGAAATCAAGAAGAGATGACCTCGCTTCAGAGATGCCAGAGACGGAAGCAGAATGAGAAGAATGAGGCGGTTAGTTAGTTAATAGTAATTCGCGTCACGTTAAGCTTTGCTTGTACCATTTATTATCTCGGTTTCATGCGACCAAGATGAATCCGTCACCACGGTCATCGAAGGACAAAGAAAGAATGGGCGGAAGTCTTTTGAGGCTCTGGGAGAATCTTTGAGGCTTGCAACCACACAAGAGAAGAAATTAAGATGATGTTGTTTGGCATCTGGAGATGCTTTTTTCATTTCGATAGTATGTAGTACTAAGTATAGCAGGGTATACCCATACAATAAAAAATAGTGAGAGCTTCAATGATGTGAGATCGTACAAAGTGTAGATACAGGGGTATGATTCAGTGCACCTTCGAGTGAGCGATTATTTAGCGAAGTTCATTCTGGCGTGCTGCGCAACCACCGCAGGGGGAAACATCAAATAATAGATATATATTATACTGAGGTCATCCAGATAATATAGAGCGTATCATAGGTAGTACCTACCTAGAGGGGCTGTGATAACGGCAACATCATGACACCCGATGGACAGTGCAGAAAAAATAGTTGAAAAAGAACTGTTAATCCATTCTCATTTCATCATTTCCGGAGACCTACCATATCAATAACTCGTTAGAAGCGTTCATTTTCCGAGGAGAGATGGCATTTGATCCTTTTGATCCGCATGCTTCGCCCTCTGCTTCGTCGCCGTCACCATTGGAGCAGCCCCTAAGAACACTTGTTCCAATTGGTGATGACGATAATGATGACGACGATGGTGATTATAATAAAGATAGTCGTCACCATCATGGCGAAATTGAAGAAAATGTCGATATCACTTCCGGAGACAATATCCTCTCAAACTCCTGTCGCCACGATGCCAAGGAACGAGAAGAAGAAAACTCGAACTCGAGCAGTCAATCTCAACAAAAATGCGATCACGATTCTCTGAATAGGTCAATAAAGTATGACGAGTGTAATCCAAAAGAGATTCAAGGTTCTTACACACAATCAGCGCAAAAAAAATCTCCCATCACGATCCCTCGCTCTTTTTACTGTCCGCTCACCCTCTCGCCCATGATAGATCCGGTGATCGACTTGGAAGGAAATTCTTATGAAAGATCGGCCATATTGCATTATTTGGTTCACTTGGGGCATGATACAAGTCCCATTACGAGGAATCCTTTGAGACCCTTCCATCTGGCGGTCAATCGTGCTCTGAAGGAGCTGATACACGAGTTTATGGGTTAGTACTAGCCATCTGCAAATTTTTGTCCATTGGAAATCATTGCTCTGACTCTTTAGTTATTCCACATATCAAAATCTTCGCAATTCTACGTTTTTGCATTGATTACAGGTCCAGAGTGGACAAAGAGTGCAGAAAATCAACTCAAACATCATTACTGTTACTCCTCCGTAACCAACAATGATTGCAGCAATAACAAAAATTATAAAAATCTCTTGCATTGTTTCAAGGAAACATAAATTATGGGCACCCATCATTTTAGGTTGATAAACACAGGCTAACATGTATGTAATAGAATCCTCATTCCCTCATTATTAACAAGGCATTCAAGAAAACATTTTTCAACTTGTCTTTGTCAAATCTTGATGAATGATGGGCAAAAAGCACTTTTTTGCTGCATGCTTTTCATACAAGAATCATTGAAAAATCATAATCATTACATAATATTTCTTGCATTAACAAATCATCAAATCATGCCATGTCATGTCATGTCATGCCATGCCAGCCAGAAATACCACCACAAAGCAGTCCAATAATACAATGAAGTTGCTGATCCTTTTGTTGCAGTATTTGTAGATGAGTCACATCCTGATCAGCCTCAGGAAGGTGTTGCAAACACAGCAGAACCATGATGATGCCTTGTGAAACACCGCAAGAGCTGCAACACATCCAAGAAACAGCAACAGCAACCTGAGGTGGACTGCAAACAACAACAATGTTGTACTTGTTGCTGCTGTGAATAGTGATTGTTTTGTACCTTTCATGGTTTATGAAAATTTCATTTAACTGTAACTATGTAGTATAGTTCAGTCCCTCCTTCTCCACCACCTATGGGCCATCATTGAAGAAGCAACTGTTTTTTTTTGCAAGTAATTCTTATGATCCCACTAATTTTGATGTGATATGCCTGTTTTGACCATCCTATGACTGTGAGGATGATTTTGACATTCCTGTAGGAAGAACACAACAATTTTCCATGTCTAACAGCAAATGCAGATATTAGGTATTTTTGGGTGAGGAAAGTGTAGTGGATATCAGAGGGATTTGATTCCTCCAAGATGGGTTGAACTTTCTGTTCACTAACTGGTTTTGTGGCTAAAAATCAATGGAGATTATTCCATAATGACATTTGATGTGGAACTATTTTCTTTGATGATGCAGCAGAATACTTTGTTGGAAATGCAGGGACTGATGCCAGTGGTAGAATTGGCACTGATGCAATAGGATGTTTGATTTTGAAATAGTGGTGATGTATTTCAGATGAAATTTGAATGAATCTCAAGCAAAAATGGCTTGAATGTCTGTTTTGAATCAGATAGTGCAATATAACTTGATGTGAAGAGATTTTTATGAAGGAAAATAATATGTTTGATAAGAAATAATAATATCATTCCATGCATCCATGCCCATGATGAGAACACACTATTTTACATTTTATGTTAGAGTGCGCTAAAGTTTAATACATTTTATTTTCAGGCAGCAAAATTTCAAACATCATTCCTCTTTTGGTACCTCAAACACATCATATTGGAATAGAGTGTGCACACAAATGGTTGTTGTTATTGTACACTTAGGGAGTTATCATGATTTTCATATGACAAAAAATCCTATACTTGTACCAAATATGACAATTTAATGTGTCTTTACATCAACTTACATCTATTGTATAGTGTATAGTTTTGTCTGGTTTGCATTATTATGCATGAAATAGATGTGTTTGACCCCCCACACCCCAAAATTATCCAGAAAAATTTATCCAAGTTCTTCACAATTACCTACAGAAATTGTATAACTTCCACATAGACCTGTGCATAACATTGTGCACAAAATAACGGTGTTGCATTTTTCATAGGACCATATACGCTAACAACTTCATGCATATTTTTTTAGTAATATGTGCGTTTATTGTTAATAATTTTGGGCAAAAACTGTACAAAGCTCAGGTTAATACATGAGGGGTGGATAAATAGAAGATGATACTCAAATATATTAATAATTTGAAAAGACCTCTATACGTTTTATAATTATTACCACTCTAATATATGAATTGAAAAGATTGATTCAAAATATTAACATCACATTGTCTCAATAATACATCATAGAGCATGCAACTATTTATTTCACAGTGAATTGTGATAATGCCTCTAAAGAAAGTTAACAATCTTTTGAGGATTGATTGATTGAAAAGTTGTATCTGTCATGTTCATTTAATTTTTGAGGCTGAGGCATAAAAAATATTAAAATAAATTATTCTGCAAAATAAAAGGTACAAAATATTAATGTTGATTGTCTGCCTTGCCTATATTCAGCCACAGCCACCATTTGAATAAAAAATTAAATATTTTCTCTAGAAAGTGAGGATGTGGCCCTATAATTTTAAAGTAACATGAAGACAATTGAAGTCACTGTTGGTTATCATAGAATCAAAAAAATGATTTCCACATATTCATCCTCTAAATTTAAGAGTGCATTATATATTAATATCAAGAGTTACTTTTGAGAGGAAGTATGTACATTATTACAATGGGTCATCTTTACAATAATAATATTATAAGATGTACACATTTTTGTTCACAGATTATGTCAATAATCACTTTTTTATCATTTCTGTTGTCAAGCACTGCTTTTCTCTCCCCCTTCTATTCCTCCATCAGTTTTATCACAAGTCATGGCATCTAAAAGCCACATGCCATCACCATCATACTAAATTTATTGTCTTGAATCCTACAAATCTGTAGCAGGATCCATTGTCATTAGGGACCATTTTCAGTGAGTGCAAGATCAGCTTGTGATCAATTTTTGTACCATATTTTGGTGAATTCAACATTGTGTGTGCACCAGGTGCCATTGATTTCTTGCATCTCCATTCTTAGAGGTGAAGCGACATATCTTGACACCAAGCTACCTCAGCATCATCAGAATCTGCACTGAATTCTTCAGGACCATCAACACCTTCTCTTTGTGGAACTGGCAGTGGAGGATGAGGGTTGCGGGGACATTTTTGGATATCGATCGAACGTTTTTTTGTTGTCTCACGAGACGATGAATCGGCCGATAAACGGTAAAAAATACGGACTAAGACAGACCAAAACCTCGGCCTAGCTCGGTTGGTGAGAATGCGGCCCTTACTTTCTTCAGTCTCTCTTCTTACTCAATGTTTTCGTGAACCAACCGATTTTTTTTCGGTGTAGATCTATTGGGTCATGTAAATAATCATAAATATGGGTACGAGTTAGTGCAGTTTGTGTAGAACAAGTATTACTATGTACATATCTATTACGGTGGTGACACTAGTACTATACAACGAAAACTACACCCATAGAAATAAAAATAATAAATAATAAGAATACCGAGGAATAACAATGATATAATGTATTATTTTAAACAAGTTCAAACAAATTTAACTTGATACATCATCGTCGCTGGCTCGCTCAACCGTCAATTATTTTATGAACATCCCGAAGTCAACTTCTCGGTATAAGATATTGCCACGAAGTCGCCAATTTGAATTTGATGCGAACCCATTCTTTTTATCACATTTTGACCACAACATTGGGACGAGATAAAATTTTTTAATATTTCATATTACATACAATATTTTTGATATGGTCAAGAATACTAATTATCACCTGTTATGATGATGATTGTTAGACATCAAAAGACACAGGCTCTGATAATAATGTCTGAAATGCACTAATCTCATCATTTGGAAAAAATAATATCATCCCCAGATTTCTGCAACAATATATCACATGAATTAAACAATGAGACGATTCACCAAAAGCTCCGCAACCTCGCCTGCCGGACCTGCCTCCATCCTCCGCGGCATGGCACCCTCCCAGAACAACAGCAAATCCAACAGCGGCCTCTCCCCGGCCAACGCCTTCCATCCACCCGAGCTATTGGTGTACATCCCGAGGAAAAACAGCGTTGGAATTTCCGAAACGGCCACCATTCCCATATGGACCCCTCTTTCCATCATGGCCGCCTCCGCCGCCCGAGTCGCCGGAGAATCTGACGACGTGGCCCAAATAGCGAGCGACGCCGTGGTTTGCTATGGGAATGACCTGGCCAACTTTTGGAGGGGCGGGAAGAATGAGAATTTCGAGAAAATAGACCCCATGGAGAGAGTGTTGGAGGCGGCGAATCGAGCGAGTGACGCGATGTTGAGAGCCGGGGGGAAGTCGGAGGCGGCGGTTGCCGGGAAGGATGCGGTCGAGGGGGGAGGGAAGTTGTTGCTTTCTTCCAATTTGACCAGACCCGGTGGCATTGTCGTGGGGGTTTCGAAAGATTACTCTGTCAGCGAAGGAAGGGATGATAAAAACGCCGGAATTGCAGAGAACACGTTGGTCTATAATAATGACGAAAATGATCGGGAGGATCAAAGAGAGGAGGAAAAAGACAAGGAGAATGTGAGGGAATCCTTCGAAAATGGTAGACAAGGACCTTCGGGTTTGCCAGCGAGTTCGACGTCCGTATCAGATCAACGAATGGTCAATGCTCTCATGACACTCAACCAAGCCATTGAAGCAGAACTCGCGCACAATAATGACACTGCGAAAGAAAAGGACGGTGAAAACCAAAAGAAATCGCGGAAACCCGCAATTTTTTCAGGTGGAAGGAGCGTTGCATCCCGAGGAAGCGTCGCTTCCAACACTTCCAAGAAGACGGTCAAGTGGAGAGACGACGACCCTTCCTTGACTTTGTCCGTATGTTACGAAGAAGAGGAAGATGGCGACGAAACGGCATATACCGAGGATTACAGAGGCGGCAACACACAAATGAGCTTGGCGGGGAAGGAAATTCATCTCATCGGCAAGGACGAGAAACGTCAAGATCAAGAGAAGGAGAAACACCCATCTCTATTACTGAGTACCGTTCTATTCCCCAAATTCGAAATACCAGACGACTTCTTGCAAATCCAACCATCGAATATCGAGAACAGAGTCAGTGAATCGCGCACGGAAGTAAGCATGGCGCACAATATTCCCGAGGATGTGATACCCACCCCATTCTTCTCGTGGAATGCATTGTTTCCGAATTGGGATGACACGCGCGGAAATGATGGCTCAATGAAACGAGGCGGCCATCCCGGACAAGGACGAGGAAATGCATCCACGGGTGCCAAATCTTCGGCGAGTTCCAAACCGGCTTCGATGGCCCCGCTCTTCAACATTCTTGCCCGTATCCCGGTGGAAGACGCGTCGGTGAATCGCAATCCAAAGCGCGAGAGAGGAGTCATCCACGTTGCATCCCGCGAAGACGGAGAGAATCTCGCGTCGCAAGGTAATAATCGACATCGCGGCCGCCGGCAACATCAGAACGAAATGACAAAGTTCACACAAGAAATCGCACCACGTCCCAAGAAGCAAGGCCAAAGGTCTTACGAGAGCGAGGATACCTCCGTGACGACCCGGTCTCCTAATGCCAACGACAAATCGGACACCTCCACGGGCAATCGATCCATGAAGTCCGAGCAACGATCGCACTCTCCCGGTAACGAGCAAACTCCGATTTTGAGCAATATCCTCCCCAATACGTTATTACCGGCATGGGATGCAAGAACGGCTATGTCCATGAGATCTGGTAACACGACGAAGAATGGAGATTATCCATTTGCTCCCTTATTGAATTTGTTTCTACCAATTCCACCATCGGAAAACGAGGAACGGATCGACGCAGAAGGTGAGACGAACTCGATGATGGCAGATGCCACAAAGAACGATGTCGTCTCCGGTGACGTGAAAGGTGGAAAACAATCTGCCGCACGTAATAAAACCTTCAAGTTTGGTTCATCGAAACGAAGCAACGATAATACACGCGATGACAGAGTCACTTCCGTCGATTCCGCTCGAACTGGAAATGGTCAGAAACGAATACTCCCATCTTGGACTGCTTCCACCGAAGGCACATCGAAGGGAAACTATTCGGAAGGCGAAAGTGCCGTTGATACCGACTACGAGAGCGGCGAGGACGTCACCCGCGATGGCGAGGATACCTCGGCGACGAGTGCTTACCGGTCGAGAAGGTCAATCGCCTCGTCGAAGGCGCGAAGCAAGAATCGCGGGATTATCGAGGGCATGGATATCTTCGAGAAGGACCGCAGTGTCAATGATGATACCTTCGACGACGAGATCAAATACGACGATGGCGTCTACAGCGAGGTTGAACCCAAGTCGATGACCACCAAGAGCGTCATGTCTCGACACCAGCAAAAATGTGGCAATTGTTGCTTGGGCGTATTTGGGGGAGGAGGGAACGATGTCGACGGCGACGGCGATGGTGTCGGGGACGACGCTTCGTCGAATCGTAGCGAAGATGAAGAATCCAGTAGAAGAAGCCGAGGGAGCGATTGCGATTCCGGGTACTTCTCGAACGTGGAAGTGGATGATTTGACGATTTTAAAGCAACATGAGAGAATGACGGAAAGGAGAAAAAAGAAGATAGTCGTTTGGAAACGATTGTTTGGTAAGTTGAATTGTTTCGACACGAAGACACGGGCGCATCGTAAAAAACGACGTGGATGACGAATAGCCAACGTATTCATAACGTCATAGAAACCAATAGACAGAGAACATAATGAGTGAACTAGGTGGAAAACTACATTGAAAGCGCTTTCATGGGCAATGGTGTCATACCAGTCAACGTGAATGTCAGAGTTCCATTTTGTGATGACAATAACTAGAATTCGTCAGCAAACCACAACATATTATACAATGTTTTACTACATCCTACCATTTGATTGAAACACAACACATTCCAGGGTTTCCACTTCACACTGTTCAAATAATATGCTCCCGAAAGAAGTAAGGGAATCTGTAATCCAACATGTTATCACGTCGGACCCAGACTCGCAATGTCGGGCAATCACTTCCTCGACGACGCGTCCCCCGCGCTGCCCGCACTGCTCTTTCGATCGACCGCCCTCGCTTTGGAAATGCCCTCGCCATCGCCACGAGTACTTCGAGCCGACCCCCCCGCCACGGAGCCCCCTCCCCGCGACGAGCCGGCGCAACTCCCGGCGTCCCCCGACCCCGTCCCTTCTCGGAGCCCCTTCATGGACACCATCCGGATCTCGTCGCCGAACTGCCTCTTCTTGTACTGCTTCGTCGACCCCCTCTCGTTCAACACGAACACCATGCACTCCTCCATCTTCTCCTCCCGAAAGCCCGTGTCGTTCCTCGGGTGGTAGTGCTGGTGGTAATTGCTCGGATGGGACAAGTTGCTGTGACCCTGCCTGTCGTTCTTGCCGCCGCCGCCGCTGGGGGCCAAGCTGCGATGGCCCAACACGGCGTAGGTCCACTTCCCGTCCGACCGCTTCACGAAGGCGTAGTCCCCGTCGTGGAGGGACGTGGCGTGCTGGAAGGCCGAGTAGGGATTCGACTCGACGAGCATGTGGGAGGCGGACCGGGCCTCGTCGCCCAGGCGGTAGTCGGGCCGGAGGCCGCGCGGGCGGTGGGGCGCGGCGCGCGGGGAGAACGCGGTGGACGACGCGTGTGTGGCGGCGGTGCGGTCGTCGGGGACGTCGGTCGAGGAGGCGGACGCGGAGGCGGCAGAAGAAGGAGGAGCGTGGGCTCCGCCACGTCGGTGCGCATTCGCGGGGGAAACGTGCGGATCGGGCTCGTTGCCCCCGTTGCTTCGGCGGAGCATGGACGCCAATTCGTTTCGCTGTTCTTGCAATTTGGCTCCCTTTTCGAAGGCGGCCATCGCGTGGAAGAGCTGGGGGGGGTGATGTTGTTGTTTCATTTTCAGGGGGAATTGGTTGCCGTTCGTCATGGTGATGGGAATTTTTACCAAACAAAGAAAGAAAGAATTATTTTATATTATATATTTAAGTATAGTAGTTGGCGCTGTTTTTTTGGCGAATATTTTCAATTCCTAGGAGTATCACGGTTGTTGATATATTATAAAATAAAAAAATTATCTTCCGAAGTACCTACTACCATAGTACCAATAATTTGTACATAAAATATGTATGTCAAAAAGTTCCAACACATCTCAAATACATATAATGGAGCGATTCTGAATTAACATATATCGTATAACATATTATATCATATACATAATATCCATTCTCCATGATTTTCATGCTAATTTTATCTATTAAGAGAAAGAACACTAAAGCATTTTTTTCAGGCAAAACCTGGCTCAAAATAATTTATCTCCTCTCATGAATCAATTTTTCTTTCATTTTCTTCTCCGCCACTTAGGCCAGTGCCTATGGAGGAGTAAATTAAATTTGTGGGACTGAAATTTACTTCACGAATATCGCTAGCATGAATTGAGAAGAATTCGGAAGNTATAAAAATACTCCCAACAACAGCTGCGAAAATTACCACGAACGCAAGATTCAAAAACAACGAATACTCCGATTAAAGCACACCTCCCGCTACCGAACTCTCGTAGACTCCTTCCTCCTCGAAATCAGCCGTTCGACTCCCCTCGACGAACAACTCAACGAAGCCGGCGTATGCGCCTTCGCCTACGACTCCCATCGATTCGTCATTGAGGTTCCCGAACACTCCGGTCTTTTTCTTTTCTACACTTCTCTAGGCACGCTAGAGGAGGTTCGCGCCAAACATCGTCATCCTTCCTCTTCATTTCAAGGCCAACAAGGAGGTTCTTCTTCCTGCAGCAGTGATATGAAGGGCAAAGATATTTTAAAAACTCTCCTGCAATGGAACTATCTCCAAAAGCAAACTAGAGGTGGGGTATTGAGTTTAGATCCCGTGGCGGATGGAGGGAATGATATTCATTTCTCGTATTATGGACAGGTGGAAGATGTCAATTGTGCGGATTTTAGGACTGAGTTGGAGAGGTTTGTGGAAACGTCGTTGAGGTTATATGATAAGTTGCATAGGCAGGAGGAGGTGACGGAGACGGGAGGGGTTTTGAGGAAGAAAGTGGATTTTGGGTTTCGGATGTTTGAAGATGAGGATAGGAGGAATTCTATTTGACACATTTTTTCGTGCGAATATTTGCTTCGAGTTTGGATTAATGGGGATAAGTCAACAAGAAAATTGATTCAATATTATTCGTTCTTTTTTTATATGTGGTAAAAGGGTTGGTGCGATTTTGCATCTCACCTGAGGTGTTGAAATGAGTATTTTTATGGTCTACATTATTGCAGTGTGTCAAGTCGTAGTTCTAAATTGAAAACAATTATGATGTAGTTTCTGATGGGTTTGAGGTTTGGTAGTAATTAAAGACAGAGTATTATATTAAGTAGATGAATATTGTCGCTGTTGGGTTTGAATTGTGGCATTTATTAAGGAAGGTACTGCTTTTATGATGATCATTGAGTGTTCGAAGGTTTCAATATATTTTGTGCTATCATGTTATTGTCACTTGGGAAGTCCCTCCTACGAGAAAGTGTGGACTCGTCACGAAATAAACGATTTTTAGCAATCGTACCCACGCGATGGAACACATGCACTGCTCGTTTCCGTTGTTTGAATCATCTGGCTGTTTTTATGTCGTTTAGGATACTACTTCTCGACATTCTAATAGAGATTGTCTTTCTAAGAGGTAATGCTTCTCATTCATTTGATTAACTAAATTTGGGAGAGCTAAATTGCATTCCAGAATGCCAAAAACGAGTTCCAATGGCATCAAGAGTAAATGGCATGCCACGAAAGCTATCATTGTACTGCAACGAGGCGAGATTATGAAAAATAACCAGCATGCGACAGACGCCTCATTACACAACTGGAAGAGTTTGATTGGGCTGCGCAGACACAATAGAGTTCTGCCTCTTGATCGTTCCACTGGAAGATAGACGTCTCCTCTTGAAATAATGGACAGCCGCGTAGAGGAGGACGGCCAACCCCGATAATGACGCCCCTGCAACAACGTCTCTACGTGCTGACAGCGATGAAGAATTGGCGCCAGCTGATAGCGTATCCAAGTTTCGATCTCCAAAACCAGGCCTCAATAGCAAATCAGGATTCAGAATCCCAACTGGAACCACATCTCTTGTGCCAATGTAAGAAACAGCGAGAAGGTCTGAAGATAAGTAGTCGGTGCTAGAGCGTATGTATTTTTGGATGGCAACAAGCGCCTCTTCCTCGGCTTCTTCGGGGTTGAGTCTACGTCGCTGGGAGGTTTGTGCGTAGATTGTAAGGTAACCTTTCATTGGGGTGCAATTCGATTCTTCTGAGATGTCAACCTCGTTTACGCAGAGACCTGTAAGAACAACAAGAAAAAGACAGCAGCAATTCTGAGATCAAACAAATGAATCCAGGAGGAAATGTACTCGTAATCAGTCTTCGACAGTTAAACAAAGACTTACTGATTTTGTCGTCGGGCTCGTCAGACGGTGTTGAGGCACACCCTAAGACCGGAACGTTCCCTCCAAACTCTCCTTCATCTACCGTCACATCTGAATATTTTCCAAGTTTTCTCGGGCTACCCTGGGCTCTCCTATGCTTCCTCCGGCTGCAATCCTTGATCCCATAAAGGTCTGCGACGCCAGCGACTAAACTGCCCTGAAAATCATCAACAGCGGAAGAAATATCATCTCCAAGTTCAAGTGACGTGTGAATTTCATAGTCAAATTCAAGGACAATTGGAGATGCTCCTCCCTCGTCTACTAGGTTTTCGGCATCTTGAGCATCGCAAGAGAAAAATGATCGGGGCGGTTCGTTGGCACATGGTTCAAAGGAAGTGGAATAGTCATTGCGGCTATCATTAGATTCGCATGGGACAGTCGTGGAACTGGTCATGATGTATTTTGTCTTGTGACTTAGAATTATGAACGGCGGCGGTAGGGTCTAAGATAATACTGTACAAGGGCTCGACGAATGCAAATAATTAAAATCTTTTTTTTTTGATGAAAGAAGTTGTTGCCTTCGGGCGGCTTGCAGCTTGCAACTGAGCAGGAGGGGGTGATAGGAATAATAAATCCTACGTGAACGGAAAGTCCTCGTTTATGGCTCTTTTGCTCGATCACAATGACAAATAATAATTTGAATACTCGGCGTAATTTTCTGGGGTTAATTGAAACGACTCAGCTCATTTGTTTTAGTGCATTTAACTTCATCGTAGAGGTCGTGGCTGAACTTGGTTTCAATTTTTGGGAGGATAGCCGACGAAAAAAATGGTGGGAGGAGCTGGAAGGAGTTTGTGGTGCAATAAATGATTCCATATATTGGAGCAGAATTTTTGTGGGACATAACTACATTGGAGGAATCATAAAGACGATTATTGTTATTTCAGGAGGGGAATGTTTTACAAGAAGGGATGTTCCACTCTATCGTTTTCAGCAATTTCAATTAAAAAATCGTCCGGAAACGAGAGGGCCAGGTTCCCTCTCCGACGACTCAACTCCAGTTCAGTTGCAGTTAATGTATGTAACGTATTGCTCCAATTGGGTGTCTCGTATTGTTGTACATGGTCTACTTACATCAGAATTATGCACACTATGCAAGATAGAACAAAATGATACATACATCATAGAATGGGCATAATCATGTTCATAGTCTACGTGTGAATGCATCATTTTGTAGGTATTAGTACAAATATGTTTTTCTTCATTGAAAACAGCGGCAAGCTGACGAAGTGTCGCTAGTCGCTTCATGTCAGCTACGCACTCGATTGTTCATTCACTCACACAAAAACGGGATTTTAAATTCTATCTTCTTTTCAAAAACTGGTAATTGTCGTTGTTTCGGCATTCGCGAAAATTGACATTTGTAATGAATTTCACATTTTTGAGAAATGTTGTTTGTAAATCTGTAAAAACCTCTAGAATTAAAAATATTTTCAAACAAATCGATTTGTCATAATGCAATTAGTACTACTCTGGGTTCGGAATAGAGAAATGTTTGAAAAAACGTTTTTTTTTTCAAAATTGTCATAGAGAAGAATGATATTAAATTCAACTATCGACGTAGAATTTATTGCCCAAGTGAACTCTAAACATTTAAGATCATTGGCATCTAATGAGTGTTTGTGAATAAGAATGGTTTAATCATCAATTAATGTTATTAATGGGAACACAACAATATGGTTGTTGATTTCGAAATCACGAAAAAGTTTCGTAAATATCGATTGAAATAACAAATTTAAAATTTTTTTCCACTCAAATCAATACTATCGCCTTTTCAAAACAAAAAAAAACACAGATTTTTTTAATGACGGAACACACTTTGTCTAAGGCAATTCTCAGGAAGACAATGGAATTGCAATGTTTTTTAGAAATTTGTTTTACAACTATCACAGCTATTAATGGCAATAGTCAACTATCACAGTTATAATCTGTGATACTTAACTATCACCATTATTTTTAGACTGTGACCACATGATTGAAATCTCTAATATCACCAAAATAATGTCACCAATCCACTATCTTCCAGACATTGTGCAATATTCCAAAAGTTACTACCTGTTATTGTCAAAAATCTGGGAAGGAAAATATGAATCATGCACTCAATCTCCACACACACAC